>LBNU01009452.1:26795-38209 GCA_014162995.1 Artemisia annua
TAGCCTATTTTGGTGACGGCGTCAGGGAAGGCCGTCAGATCTGGAACAAGGCGGCGTGACGACGTCAAGAAGGCCATCACAAAACCCTAATCGTCGGCGTGACGGCGTCACACCTTGGGCTGACGTCGTCAGCCCGTGTAATCTATATATATAGAACGATTTTTATTGTTTTAAAAGAGGAACTTGGTGGTGAACTTAAGGGTTAAACCCTAGCTCGTGTATCACAGACCTTAGAGGGTACTTTTACCCCTCTAAATTGCATGTTTAATCTAAGATAAGTCTTCATTCAATCCATACAATATGTCTATGTGTTGTATGATTTATGTTTGTGCTTTTCTTTCCTTTAACATGCTAGGCTAGACTAACTTGTGTTTGCTTAGATCTAATGAAACCTAACTATTGATTATCATGTGATGTGTATGTTGTGATTGTGATTTGGATGAATGTTTCATCTACTTTAGACTTAAGAAAACTGGCTAACCTCCTATACGGTAACAAGCTTGAACGTCTTAGGAAACGTGAATCGTATGTGCGTTAATCGATTTTAAGGTAGTATTTCATGCGTAGGTTGCTATCGGTGAGCTTATGATAGGATACTTGACGTATCGTCATATAGCGAGGTAGGAGCTTATAGAGTTAGGGAATTGAACGCACTCCCTATGACTTGTTAGGAATACACCCGTCATCCACGCAAACTCAACATACTAATTACATGGTAAAAGATAGTTAGGGAGTAATGAAATCTAAGTAAACACTACTTTCCCACCATTGTTTTCTCAAAACTTTAATTTAATTTGCATAAGTAGATAACTTGGGTTAGTTGACTAGCAACTAATTCCGCCCACTCCTTCAAAACCGAGATTTTACTGCTTTCATAAAAACATAAAAATACAAAAATAATCATCCTCCACCCTTAGACCTTAACTAGAGTAGCCTTTAACCTAACGAACACTATTCCCTGTGAGAGAACGATCAATCCCCCGGTACTTGCCACTTCACTATACTACATCGGTCAGGTACACTGCCTAGTGGGGATTGCAAGCTTCTCGAGATCCCTCGAGAGGTAAAACGTAGTGCGTGTTGCAATCCACGCGCATCACTCGTTAAGTGTGTATGTTATTGATAAGTCGGCTAAATATAAATGTAAAACTTTAGTAGGCATTAACACTGCTAAACCGCAACGACACATCACGCGCATTAAATTTTTGGCGCTGCTGCCGGGGAGGGAATTGTTATTATCTGTTAAATTGATTAGTATTTTAATTAGATTTTTCTTTTTATTAGGTTTTTAGACACTATCCCCTAACTTGTTGTATATTAGATAGATTGCATTCATTGTATAATTTGCAATACTCTTTTTGTGTGTTTTTATTTTCTGTAATTTTATTTTTATTTTTATTTTTATTTTTATTTTTCTTTCTTGTACTAACTGCTGTCGTTGTATTGTGCTGATATACACGATACGGCGCATCTGTTTCTCAGATGCGGCGTATTGCGTTTTAATTTTATAAAAATACAACGCGTTTAATAACTCGAGTACGACGCATCTTTCCTCAAGATACGGCATATTCTGTTTTTAATAAGAAATTTTTCGAAACCCTAACGCCATGCGACACATCTGTTTTAACATATACGACGTATTTAATATTTAAATTAAAAAAAGTTTTCGAATTATTAAACAGAAGCGACGCATCGATTTTTATCAATACGGTGCATTCACTAAATCAAAAATCTTGTATTTTGAAACGTAACGAAAATACGGCGCATTAGCTTCTACTAATATGGTTCATTTAATTTTTATAAATATAATTGATTTTTGATATCTGACAGGTCCGGCGCATTCTAATTCAAAAGCGGCGTATCTATTTTCTAAAATAAAAGTTTGATTTAATTTTAACGTAATAAGATGCGGCATATCTTTTTTTTAAGGATACGACGCATCGTCTGCAGATATCAGCAACTTTTATTTTTCGTATTCCGTTTTCGTTGTTAATTTTCTGATATAATACTTTCTTGAACATTCCCTACTGATGCTTTTGTGATGATTTTAGGAAGTGCATGACCAAAAGTTCAACTAAGAAATTAATTACACCTTTCGAAGATCCTGAACGAGCTTTACATTCATTAAGAAGGCTTTTCAGCACAAGAGGCTTTGAAGTTTCAAGTTCGTTCGAGCTTGATTATTTTTCTGAACAAGAGGAGGAAGAAGAAACAGATTCAATGACGGAAAACACTACCATGGAGGAATACATGAACAAAACCCGTACAGACTACAGTTCAGGAGTTGCTAGACCAAAGTTTGACGACAAGTCAAAGTTTGAATTGAAGGGTCAGTTTCTCAAGGAGCTAAGAGAAAATGCTTTCAGTGGGACAGATAATGAAGATGCTAATGAACATGTAGATAAAGTCCTCGAGATCGCAGATTTGTTTACTAGTGAAGGAGTTTTTGATGACAATCTTATGCTTCGAATCTTCCCAATTTCACTTAAAGGAGCTGCTAATAAGTGGCTAAAGAATGAACCAGCCAGTTCAATCACAACATGGGAAGATCTGAAGAGCAAGTTCCTGAAAAGATATTGTCCACCTGCTAAGACCGCTAAAAAGATGGAGGCTATCAATAGTTTTAAGCAAGAGCCCAATGAGACTCTCTATCAGGCTTGGGAGCGCTTTAAAGATTTATTGGCAAGATGTCCTCAACACTATCTAACCAAAATGCAGGAGATAATACTATTTTATCAAGGATTGGACGTGCCTATTAGACAAATCTTGGATGCTAAGGGAGCTGTACCACAAATGAGTGTAGCCAATGCTAGAAAAACCATCCAAGAAGCTACTGATCATTCTCAAAAATGGCACGACGGGACCTCTACTAGAACTAAGAGCAGCACTAATTTTGACGGGTATGCTGCAATTCAAGCTCAATTGGATAAAATTAGTAGAGAGATGAAGAAAAGAGATGAAAGAGTGTATGCTGCCCAAGTTGGATGTGAAAAATGCGAAGGACCTCACTACACTAAGGATTGCCCTACAAAGAATGAAAGTGAGACTTTTGAAGAAGCATACTACACACAATTTGGACAACCATTCCAACCTTCGGGAAAGTTTAGGGAAGCTGCTCCGAGGTTCTATCAAAAGTACAATGGAAATCCCACATATCAAGAGAGAAGGCAGACTTTAGATGTCACTCTAAAGCAAATTATAGCCGATGCTGCTAAAAGACATGAAGAAAACACAGCTATGATAAAAGAAATCCGAGCCTCAACGGATACTATGACAAGAAACCAAGGAGCTTCGATCAAAGCATTGGAACAACAAATAGGTCAAATGGGTAAGGTGCTTCAAGAAAGGGGATATGGAAGTCTACCTAGCTCAACTGAAACTAATCCAAGAGATCATGTCAAGGCAATAACCACTACTGAAGAAGTCATGCCTAACATACCTTTTCCTGGAAGATTAAAGAATGGTGATGTTTTAAAGCCCTACTATTTCTTTAACTCTTCAATTAGCGTTAGAAGACTACTCAAGGAGAAGTGAAGGATTGAAGAATAGATCAAGGCTACAATGAAAGAAGAGAACCCTACAACTGATCTACATGCCTTGCCTCATAAAGAAAAAGACCCAGGAAGTTTTACCTTACCTTGTTCAATTAATAATATGTCTTTCAATAATGCATTAGCTGACTTAGGAGCTAGTGTTAGTTTTATGCCCTATAAGACATTCACTACCTTAGGCTTAGGAAAATTAGCACCAACTAAGCTGCTTATTGAATTGGCTGATAAAACGGTAAAACGACCTGAGGGGATTGCTGAAAATGTGCTAGTTAGGATTGAGAAGTTTGTGTTCCCTGTAGACTTTATAATACTAGATATGCCCGAGGATGTTAAGATTCCTTTAATCCTTGGAAGACCTTTCTTGTCTACTGCCCATGCTAAGATTAATGTGTTTAAAAGAAAAATATCATTAAAAATAGGGAATAACAAACTAGTCTATAAATGCGAAAATCCAGTTAGAAGCATAATTAGAGGCGTCTATATGCTAGGACTAGGAGAAAATGTAAATCTCAATCTAGAAGATGGAATAATGGAAGGCACATTGTTCGAAGATAATTTAACTAATCCCAATCATGAGAAACCTACTGACATTAACGCGTCCACTAAATCTAAGCATAATGTAATTAACAATTCTAGCAACGAATTGTGTGGCTCTAAAAGTATTAATAAACGTAGGATGATTGTTGAGAAAACCAAGAAAGTCTTGTTTGTTGAGCCACCATCACATCTTGGATATTTGTGCTTATATGATAATAAAAATCTCCCATTTATCACTTTATCCTCTCTACCCGAAAGGGTTAGAATTTTGTTTATACAGATATTGAAAAGACATGGAGTGGAGATCAATGACGGGCAAGATGTGGTCGACACAACTGGACTTATAATTAGGGAGCGCGACACTTCCGACTACTTTAATGATCGCTACTAGGAACTGAATGTGAGTCCAACTTGAAGACTCTGGAATAAAGACAAGTGCTGACCAGGAGACAACCCGAAACTTTTTATCTATTTTTTCTGTTCTGAGTCGAGTCTGTCAGACCTGCAGAAGATGTGGCGCATCTCCATCATGGAATGCGGCGTATCATCTGCACTGGTCATATCTTATTTTATTTTTCTGCATTTTTATTTTTCGACTTTAAAACATTCTGTCAGTTTATTTAATGCGGCGTATCCCTGTTTAAGGATGCGACACATCTTTTATTTTGATTCGTATTAATTCCAGGCTTGATACGGCGCATCTTCTTCCATAGGATGCGGCGTATCGACTGACCTCATGTTTTACAGTTTAATTTTTAGGTTTTATTTTTACTAACTACTAATGTATTATGCAAGTTTGAACCTTCTTAACTAAGGTGTGTTAAAGTCTAGTTGGTATTATAGATTCCTGCACTTTTTGTGGAGACATCACTTATGAAGCTTAAATGTTCTAATCCACAAGAAAGTTGATTTTTGCTCGTAAACGCATAATGAAGGATCATTCCGAGCGAATATCAGGGAAGTTTTTCTGTTCTAATTCTTTTATTTTCCAGTTTTAACCTTTAAACACAAACAACGAGGACGTTGTTTAACTTAAGTGGGGGGATGGAGAATTAGAACACTTACTTGTCCAAACTTTTTCAAAATATGCTTAAAATGCACTTAATATATCAAAATTTAAAATTTTTTTAGCATGTTTTTGTTTAAGTCTAAATTACATAGCCGCACACATAACATTATTTTTTGCCAAAAATCAAAAACTTTAGTGTGCTGGTGACTTGTAAACTTTAGAACTTGGCTTGTATACTATTCGAGACCATCATAATGAGTATTATTGATATAATTGGAGTGACTTGTCTAACATGGTAAATTCTAGGATTACACCCAAAAGGCCTTTATATGTTATGTAATATTAACTAACTACACTGGTTAGTTAACCCCCGTATAAACCCTTTTGCTTACTCTCACTTTTAGAGTAAGATACACCTAGAAAAACCCTCAGAGCCATTCCTTTCGTTTCTTACACCTTTGTTAAAATGTTTCGTTACACCCTTACACCTTAGCCTACCCTGTAGATTGAAATCTGTGGTTAGTTACTTTAGGCAAAGTGTGTTTCCTTAAATTACATGTGTTCGCGTGCGTAATTCATTATCTTTGGTTTGGTCGGGAAATTGCACAATGCAATTGGAGTGAAAGTACATATTGTATATTTTTAGTTTATTTTTCGTGTGTTTACTACTTTCACTATTACAGTTATTTCTGAAAGTTATGAAAAGTATGGAAAAATTATCCGGAAAAATCGTGATAAAAAAAGTTGTGAAATTTTACACAGTAAAAAAAAAATCGAAAAAATAGAAAAGAAAAAAAGAAAGAGAAGAAGTTGGAAGTTTGTTTTAACAAACTTATGTAAAGTTTTGTAAAGTGGGAGATATTACCACTATTTGTTGTTGTATATTATATTTATGGATTGAATGAGAGTTGGCCGTTATGGGAACGCCAACTAAGGTTATTCTTTTTTTAAGATTTTATTGAGTATAATTCGTGTCTACCTAAAGCGTGAGTTACATGAGTCAAAAGCATCAGTTATTCAATGATATGAGTCTTATTCATGGGATGGTTGAGAAAGTAATTAACCACACTTACGATTTTAATCTATTTGTTTTGTTTAATTTTTTACACCAATTTGTATCCCAATTATTATCCATACCCTATATCATTCTTCATCCAAACCTTTGATTTATTTGAGATTAGGAATTTGAGCAATCTTAAGTATCGTAGTCGTGGATTCGATTATGTATTTATGATTTTGTCGCCCTTTTTGATATAATATTATTGGTGAAGATTACTTGGTCCTATCTTTAGCCTATTCGAGTTAAGGAATTGAGTAATTGCGAGTATCGTGGTCGTGGATTCGATCATGTATTCGTAATTTTGTCGCCTTTTCTGGAATATGAGATCGATAGAGATTAAAAAGGATGATCAACCCTTAACCAACAAACCCTTTTTACCGTTTAGACTTGTTATTCCTTGGCTTTAGTGGGGGAGATGCGTATACTTGTCAAGCGTATGATAGAATATTCGTCACAACTAGCAACTAAACGATTTAGAATTGTTTTATATTGAAAAATTATTTTGTTTCTACTTCGTTAAGTGGTTGGTTGTGTGATTGTGATAAAACGAATACGTGCTTAATTGTTAAAAATAAATCCTAATACCTTTTAGGATACATTTTCATAAGATAAAATCTAAGGTTTACTTGGGGACAAGTAAAGTTCAAGTGGGGGGATATTTGATGAACTCAAATAAGTACATTTTATTATCATCATTTATCCTCTTCATTTAACTTGTTTTACTTTATTATGTATGAGAATCGGTGCTTTAATGTTTACTTTGGTGATTCTCAGGTAAAAACAGGTAAAAGGTGAAACTTGGCGATTTTGGACTAATTATGGAGCAAAATGAGCAAGATGTCAAAAGTCTACTGAAACCCAGAAGATGCGCCATATCTCACTCAACAGATATGCCGCAATATCATACTTAGATGAATTCGAAGACCATTGCTTGACTTTGAAGAATACGCCGCATCAAATTATACCATGCGCCGCATATGAAACTTTGGTCAAAGAAGAAGATCAAGCTCGTTCTACTCCAGATACGCCGCATTATACAATTGAAATACGGCGTATCACTATCAAGACTTCACCAGTATTAATCCAAGACAACTGAAGGACATGCGCCACATAAAGATTCAAGTTACGCCGCTTCTAAAGGCGGTGTACGAATATTCCAGAATATAATAAGCTTGGACCCCACGCGAAGTTAAGTCAATGCGCCGCATCTGCTCATTACATGCGCCGCATCGAACCCTCAGACAGAAACTATAAATACCCCAAGACCTAGACGAATTTTGTGTGCACCATAACCCTAAGGAGTCGAATTCAGACGAACAAGCAACACAAGACACGCCCCAAACGAAGATATTAGAGCTGTAAGAAGGTCCTGCATGTATTCAATTCATTAAGTAGTTTTGTTTTATTGTAATAGTAAGCTTTAATTCATCAGGATAGATGGCCGGTAGTATGTGAGTACGCAAGATCATATGCCCGCCTTAAAATTGCTTTCCCATCAATTAAAGTTTATATGTTTGATGTCTTTGGTGAATTTATATTAGTGCATTGATAACCTCTATGTCTAGCTGAGCACTGCTTGGGCCACCATACCCCTTCCTCGCCTATTTAATCCGATGTCTTTGGATAAATAGGATAGTCATAAGTAATCATTAAGGGTTTACTCGCCGATATAATGAAACCAACGAGAAAGATTTAACTAATATACACTACATATAAAACTAGCAATAAAACAAGTGACAAGCTGCTTAATTATCAGGACAAGTCTTCTTATAGTCTCTATTATCTATCTGTGTACGTGTATGCTATTCGCTGATTCATGCTTATTAGTTTAATTTACTGTTTAATTAATAACCAAACAGTGCCAGTCTCTCAGGCTGAACCCCCTTTCGTTAGATTAGGCTGTAAAACTAACTTAGGACATTAAAATACTGATTAGGATAACTAGATAATACGTTCCACTCTTAGTGATCGACACTCTGCTTACCATTATATACAAACTGACCGGGTACACTGCTCGTTAAGTGTGTGTTATTGATAAGTCGGCTAAATATAAATGTAAAACTTGAGTAGGCATTAACACTGCTAATCCGCAACGATACATCACGCGCATCAATAGGCTAAAGATAGGACCAAGTAATCTTCACCAATAATATTATATCAAAAAGGGCGACAAAATCATAAATACATAATCTAATCCACGACTACGATACTTAAGATTGCTCAAATCGCTAATCTCAAATAAATCAAAGGTTTGGAAGAAGAATGATATAGGTTATGGATAATAATTGGGATACAAGTTGGTGTAAAATAAAAAATAAACAAAACAAATAGATTAAAATCCAAAGTGTGGTTAATTACTTTCCTAACCATCCCATGAATAAGACTCATATCATTGAATAACTCACGCTTTTGACTCATGTAACTCACGCTTTAGGTAGACACGAATTATACTCAATAAAATCTTAAACAAAGAATAACCTTAGTTGGCGTTCCCATAACGGTCAACTTCCATTCAATCCATAAATATAATATACAACAACAAATAGTGGTGATATCTCCCACTTTATAAAAGTTTACATAAGTTGGTTAAAACAAACTTCCAACTTCTTCTCTTTCTTTTTCTTTTCTATTTTTTCGATTTTTTTTATTGTGTGAAATTTCACAACTTTTTCTATCACGATTTTTCCGGATAATTTTTCTATACTTTTCATAACTTTCAGAAATAACTGTAATAGTGAAAGTAGTAAACACACGAAAAATAAACTAAATATATACAATATGTACTTTCACTCCAACTGCAATGTGCAATTTCCCGACCTAACCAAAGATAATAAATTACGCACGCGAACACAGGTAATGTAAGGAAACACACTTTGCCTAAAGTAACTAACCACGGATTTCAATCTACAGGGTAGGCTAAGGTGTAAGGGTGTAACGAAACACTTTAACAAAGGTGTAAGAAACGAAAGGAATGGCTCTGAGGGTTTTTCTAGGGGTATCTTACTCTAAAAGTGAGAGTAAACAAAAGGGTTTATACGGGGGTTAACTAACCAGTGTAGTTAGTTAATATCATATAACATATAAAGGTTTTTTTGGGTGTAATCCTAGAATTTACCAAGTTAGACAAGTCACTCCAATTATATCAATAATACTCATTATGGTGGTCTCGAATAGTATACAAGCCAAGTTCTAAAGTTTACAAGTCACCAGCACACTAAAGTTTTTGATTTTAGGCAAAAAAATAATGTTATGTGTGCGGCTATGTAATTTAGACTTTAACAAAAACATGCTAAAAAAATTTAAATTTTTATATATTAAGTGCATTTTAAGCATATTTTGAAAAAGTTTGGACAAGGAAGTGTTCTAATTCTCCATCCCCCCACTTAAGTTAAACAACGTCCTCGTTGTTTGTGTTAAAGGTTAAAACTGGAAAATAAAAGAATTAGAACAGAAAAACTTCCCTGATATTTGCTCGGAATGATCCTCCATTATGCGTTTACGAGCAAAAATCAACTTTCTTGTGGATTATAACGTTTATGCTTCATAAGTGATGTTTCCACAAAAAATGCAGGAATCTAACCTAGACTTTAACACACCTGAGTTAAGAAGGTTCAAACTTGCATAATACATTAGTAGTTAGTAAGAATAAAACCTAAAAAATTAAACTGAAAATCATCAGGTCAGTCGATACGCCGCATCCTATGGAAGATGATGCGCCGTATCGAGCCTGGAATTAATACGAATAAGAATAATAGATGCTTCGCATCCTTAAACAGGGATGCGCTGCATTAAATAAACTGACAGAANGTTCAAACTTGCATAATACATTAGTAGTTAGTAAGAATAAAACCTAAAAAATTAAACTGAAAATCATCAGGTCAGTCGATACGCCGCATCCTATGGAAGATGATGCGCCGTATCGAGCCTGGAATTAATACGAATAAGAATAATAGATGCTTCGCATCCTTAAACAGGGATGCGCTGCATTAAATAAACTGACAGAATGTTTTAAAGTCGAAAAATAAAAAATGCAGAAAAATAAAACGGATATGACCTGTGCAGTTGATACGCCGCATCCTATGATGGAGATGCGCCGCATCTTCTGCAGGTCTGACAGACTCGACTCAGAACAGAAAAATAGATAAAAAGTTCCGGGTTGTCTCCCGTTCAGCACTTGTCTTTTTTCCAGAGTCTTCAAGTTAGACTCACGTTCAGCTCCTATTTTCTCTTGCAACGTGCCATCCTTCTTCCTTCATTTGAAAGATGTTACCATAGAGTTCTGCAATATTCTCTTCGGATCGATCTAATCTAATATGTTCTTTGGTCTTTGTTGCAACATATTCTTCGTACGGTCCCAAAGTGTATTTGATGACTTCAAATTTTTCAGAAATTATTATTGGTGGGTTATTATAAGGGATCCTAAGTAGTCGACATTTTCTCTTGATGAACTCTTCCTCGTCTTTATCAACAATTCTAGAATAATCATCCGTACGTAAATAGTCATCAAGTTCTTCAATTAATTTTCTTTGTGACTCGTCGTTATCATCATTGGGATAATAGTTTGCTAAATTAATTGATTGATAATAATCTTGGATCTCGTCCCACTTTCTTTTCAATTCCGTCGATTAAGCCTTGTGTAGTCATCAAACTCTCTATGCACCCATTCCCAGAAAGTAGTGTTTGATGCTCCCTTCAGATTCTTTAAGTATTCGATTCTCCCTTTTTCTTGCAAAGCTTCCGCTCAACGTGGGGTGTCTTCAACTTTACCATACCAATCGTAGTCTTCAAAGTAAACATCGTTGCCAACTCTTCTTATTCCAATTATGCTTCCCCCATTACAGGTTCCATCATTCTTCCAATCACAAGTTGGCCATTCACTACTTCCATTCTTGAAACGGAAGTGTTTACAAGTGTGATTGATATGCCCATATTCCCATGGTTTATCCTAAACCCATGGTATTTGATCATTCCACTCATAATACCAGGTGTTTTTGAATTCTTCATAAGTTTTGAATCCCGGAAGATCTCCTGTGAGCACATCAGCATCAATTTGAAGAAGGTAATTAAATTCCTTGAATTGTTTGCATAAGGATGTCTCGTAGTCAAATACATTAATGTCAATGCTAAATAGTTCCCTGATGCCTTTCTCAATAGTGGATTCACTACATGATGTATCACAACCCGTAATTTCAGGTCATTTCCCAAACCTCGACATTTCACTATTCACCCGTTACTATTCATCATTTACTATTCATCG
>LBNU01009453.1:10038-26249 GCA_014162995.1 Artemisia annua
AGGATATTACCACCTTCCATGATGTCGGATGGTAATGGTTACGAACAAAAACACACGAAGAAAATAGATAGACTAAAGAAAATCCTAGAAAAATAAAATAAAAATCTCACTAGAAAGGAATCTAGTGAGTAGACCTAATAAAATAAAAATTCAACCTAAACAATAACTATTCCCCAGCAGTGGCGCCAAAAACTTGATAACGCGGGATTGCGACCACGCAACAGGTTTACCTCTCAAGGGATCTCAAGAGGCTTACAACCCCACCAGGCAGTGTACCTGACCGATGTAGTATAGTGTAGTGGTAAGTACGGGGGATTGATCGTTCTCCACAGGGAATAGTGTTCGTTAGGTATGAAAAACTACTCTAATTAGGTCTAAGGGTGAGGGAAGATTATTTTTGTATTTTTATATTTTTCTGAAAGCAAGTAAAATATCGGGTTTGAAGGAGTGGGCGGAATTAGTTGCTAGTCAATTAACCCAAAAACTACTATTGCAAATAAAATAAAATAACTAAAACTAAAAGGTTGTGAAACTTATATGGAGACAAGTGTGTTTACTTAGATTTCCTTACTCCCTAACTATCTTTTACCGGTTAATTAGTATGTATTAATTGCGTGGATGACGGGTGTATTCCTTAATACCATTCGTGGGGTGGCGTACGTACTTCCCCAACTCTATAAGCTCCTACTTCACTCCTATGTTGAGCCTGCTAGAAGCTCCTAACATGGGATCATTAGAATTCGCTCATGCATTAAATACAACTATAAAAACCTAGTACGCATTGGTTCATGTTTCTTAAGACGTTCAAGCACGTTACCATATAGGAGGTTTGTGACAACTGGCAAATTAGGGAGCTATTTTAAAAATCCGCATTTACTTTAAAAACTTAACGATATGAAATATGTGGAATTTATTTCCATTGGAATATGTCTATTTTGAATTGATGACTTGATTCTATGAAATCTAATTGGAATTTTATTCGTATCGTGGAATTTTTATATGAGATATATGCCATGAATATTATTCACCTCGTCTATTAGGCACTACGTTGACTTCGGCACTAGAAAAACCTAACGAGTTTAAATCTTTTGAATAACGGTCGCGTTACTACGTTAAATGAACGTTTTACCTTTTATATGAATCGGGAAGTGTTTTGGGAGNAAAGTAGTAAACTTGGGTTAGTTGACTAGCAACTAATTCCGCCCTTCTTCCAAAACCGAGATTTTAATTGCTTTCATAAAAAATATAAAAATACAAAAAGAATCTTCCTTCCACCTTTAGACCTATTAGAGTAGCTTTTCTATCCTAACGAACACTATTCCCTGTGAGAGAACGATCAATCCCCCGTACTTATCACTATCCTATACTACATCGGTCAGGTACACTGCCTGGTGGGGTTGTAAGCCTCTTGAGATCCCTCGAGAGGTAAAACCTGTTGTAAGGTTACAAAACCACGCATCAGATTGCGAAATTCGCTATCATCCTAGTAAAGCAAACGTCGTTGCTGACACTCTTAGTCGGAAGGAGAGGATACCACCGTTACGAGTTAGGTCATTGGGAATGATTATTGTATCGCCGTTACCATCTCAGATATTAGAAGCTCAAACGGAAGCATTGAAAGCAGAAAAGTGACCTGCTGAGAATATATTTGGGATGGCAGAAAATGAGAAAGGATTTGTTAAGCGTTCTGATGGAATATTATGCTTTGGAGACCGAGTTTGGGTACCATTGTATGGAGGAACTCGCGAGTTGATTATGCATGAGTCGCATAAGTCAAGATATTCTATCCATCCTGGGCCTGACAAGATGTACCAGGATCTGAAAAAGTTATATTGGTGGCCAAACATGAAGGCAGATATAGCGTTATACGTTAGCAAGTGTTTAACATGTTCGAAGGTTAAAGCAGAACATCAGAGACCGTCAGGTTTATTGACACAGCCAGTACTTCCAGTTTGGAAGTGAGAGAGGATTACGATGGATTTTATTACCAAATTACCAAAGACGACTAGCGGTTGTGATGCTATCTGGGTAATTGTGGATCGTTTGACTAAGTCTGCTCATTTCCTGGCAATTAGTGAAAATGATAGTATCGACAAGCTTGCGAGGTTGTATGTGAAGGAAATTATTTCTCGTCATGGTGTTCCGATATCGATTATTTCCGATCGCGACAGCCGTTTCACGTCAGCTTTGTGGCGATCACTTCAAACCGCTTTGGGGACGAGGCTTGATATGAGTACTGCATATCATCCCCAAACCGATGGACAAATAGACTTTGGTAAAGGCTGGGAGAAGTATCTACCCCTTGCGGAATTCTCCTACAACAATAGCTACCACACAAGTCTTAAGGCTGCACCATTCGAAGCCTTATATGGTCGTAAATGCCGTTCGACTATTGGTTGGGCTGAAGATGGAGATAGCCAACTTACAGGCCCTGAGCTTATATTGGAGACTACTGAGAAAGTGACTCAGATTCGTGATCGATTACAAGCAGCTAGAGATAGGCAGAAAAGTTACGCCGATCAGAGACGTAAACCCCTAGAGTTCCTGGTTGGAGACAAAGTGATGCTGAAAGTCTCACCTTGGAAAGGAGTAATACGTTTCGGGAAACGTAGGAAACTTAACCCTTGCTACATTGGACCATTTCTCATTCTGGAAAGAATTGGGCCCGTAGCTTATCGGTTGGAGTTACCACAGGAATTGAGTAAGGTTCATGATGTATTTCATGTGAGTAATTTGAAGAAATGCCTTTCGGATGAGACACCGGTGATACCAATGAAAGATATTCATGTTGATGAGAAATTGAACTTTGTGGAAGAACCAATTGAGATTTTGGATCGAGAGATTAAGCGACTCAAGCGTAGTCGCATTCCGCTCATCAAGGTCCGTTGAAATTCCCGTCATGGACCGGAGTTCACGTGGGAACGTGAAGATGAGTTTCGAAAGAGATATCTGAAGCTTTTCACTTCGTAGATGGATTGTTCCGAGAGAAACCCAGGACGGGTTTCTTCTGAGGCGGGGAGGATGTGACAACTGGCAAATTAGGGAGCTATTTTAAAAATCCGCATTAATTTAAAAACTTAACGATATGAAATATGTGGAATTTATTTCCATTGGAATATGTCTATTTTGAATTGGTGACTTGATTCTATGAAATCTAATTGGAATTTTATTCGTATCGTGGAATTTTTATATGAGATATATGCCATGAATATTATTCACCTCATCTATTAGGCACTACGTTGACTTCGGCACTAGAAAAACCTAACGAGTTTAAATCTTTTGAATAACGGTCGCGTTACTACGTTAAATGAACGTTTTACCTTTTATATGAATCGGGAAGTGTTTTTGGAGTTACTAGTGGCTTATAAAAATATATTTCGGCAATGTTAAATATTTTTGAAAGTAAGTGGTCGTGTTACGGGAAAACCGGTTAGTAATATTCACCTAAACTTAAAAGTATTTGTGGCTTAAATTGGAACAAGAGAACTAGAGGGACCCCTTGTGTAAAATTCGGGTTTATAACCCTTTTCCCTAACCCTAACCCTTTCATTATTACACAACACCATACTCTTCTCCCTCCTCCCTCTTGTCGCCGCCGCCTGCCACACCAACACCGTCACCACCGCCGGTCACCACCATAAACCACCACCACTATCTTAATCCCCATCATCTCCTCTTTCTTTTGGTACACTACACGCGCCCTAAAACCCCCTATAACGCCTCGTTTCATCATCAAATCCGAACCCATCTTTGTTGTTTTCGTTAGATCCGCGAGTTTTGTAGAGCAAGAAGGTGAGTAGCATCGTTTTGGCACCTTGGGTGCCTCGATGTGGTCATAAATCCGTGGAAACACGGATTGTTTTAATGGGTTTTGATATAATCTTGACCAAAAATAATGGGGAAATGATTTTTATGATAAATACTTGATTTAAAATGAGTTTGGTATCCGAGTTTTGCGTTTTCTTGTGGGTGTCGACATGAAACCGAGAGCTTAAGCTCTCGGCTTATGAGTTTTGGTGAGCTTCTTGGTTTCTTGACTCTCTTTTGGTCTCGTGGTCACGGTATCGAGGGTGTTTGGATATAAGTTTAAGAGTTTTGATTTTGTCTTGGTTGCAAACTTGATGTGTTTGTTGTTGTTGTGATACCGAGACCCAAGAGGTCCGTTTGGTTTAATTCGAGCTCGGTTGAGCCTAGCCGAGACCCTAGTGGTCTCGGGGTTGGGTCCTCGTGACTCGTGGAGTTAGCCGAGACCCAAGTGGGTCTCTCGGCTCGGGGTTGACTTGGTAAGTCGACCCGGGTTACATGTATACTTGATGTTCTTGTTGGTCTTGATGTGTTTCTAGTTGTTATTGTTGTTGTTGTTTCATTGTGGCCGAATGGAGTAATAAGGAGGCCGAGACCCTCGTGGTCTCGGCAATGGTTGATACGGCATTAGTTTGACGGAGATAGGTTAGTTGGGTACCGTAGTCGGACCCGGAGCTTGTAGTTTGTTTGAGTGGTTTGATTTGGAATTGTGACGGGGATTATCTTGAACTTTGATAATGATATATTTGGACTTGTGAACTTTGAGCGACGTCGAGGTCACCTTGACTTTTTAGTCAATGGTTGATTTCGACAACCGCCTTGACATTTGGATTTGGACAATGGACCGAGAAGTGATGACTCGGACTTGTGACTTATATATTTTATAACTCGAACGTATTATAAAACTCGTCATAACTTATATATCAATATAAACATTCATTTATATATATATATATAAATAGAAACGTGTAAACGTGATTATATATATATATATATATATATANATATATATACACACATATGGATGTGTATATAATAAATAAGAAATCACGAGAACGAAATAATAACGTTAACGATAGATATTAGACTAATAACTTGGTGTAATATCGTCGGAAACCTTATTATATATTTTTTATCGTATAAATGAAACGATCAAGTTGGAAAAGGAATTGTTTTACGAATTGTAACGAGTGTTTGGAAATAAAACGAGACCTTGCGAGTTATAAAATATTGAGGGCACTTGAATCCAAGTTCGACCATTTTATCTCTTGTTGATTATTGGTGCTAGTCACGGATATGTGACGTCAATACACCCAATCTATATAACTATTTAACTTGTTTAGTCGACGGATTAAATGAGACTCATTTAGTTATATCGAAGGAGTTATTAACGGATATTATATCCTACGACGCCTTAATTCGTGGTAGGAGTTTGGGAATGATAAGTTAATAAATACTTTTGCGAAGATTATCGAGTTGACGAATTCGATAGATTTCGGGAACTTATTTATATCGCTTATTAAACTCAAAGAACTCACCATGTAGAACTCTATGTGTTATGTGATTTAGGTTTTGGGTGTAATCTTGGAAGAATATATTAGGTAAATAAATTATGGAGGGTTATCAAGTCGACGGATTTGATAAACTTCGATGATTTATTTAAATGATATATTGGACTAATATTAGACCTGTAGGTTGCTTCTATTGTATCTTTTGGTTGTGATTTCTTGGTTGAGTGTGTCGACCCTCCACCCGCATGGATACCAAACGCCAAACTAATATGAGAATAATGAGAGAAATGGATTTTTGAAAAGTAAAAAGGAATACGTTCGGGATTGGGAATATTTAACTTTTGAGAAAATAATCCTGAAGCGAGTTGATATTGTTAGGAAGTGCCGAGTCCGTAGTTGCTGTCTTTTGAGTTGTGATACGTCTTACTACTACCGACTTCTTTGTGCTGATATCTGGACTTGAGGTGAGTCATAGCCCCACTTTTTCTCTTGAACTTTGTTTTCAATACTTGGGGTGAGAAACGTGCAAAACTGTTTTATGTGGACTATTATCGCTTTTATTATCTCTAAACTTGCTATGCTTATGGAACTAGGATATTGCATCTACCTTAGTCACATAGTGGACCATCGCTGTGGACTAGTCTTGGTTAGATGAATGACATCAACCCTAGTCACATAGTGAAATACCGCATGTGGACTTGATAAGGTTAAATTAAATAGCCATAGTGTGATCACCTATAGGACTTAATATATGTTTATTGGTTATTTGTGATATGCGGAATTGGTTTGTGAGGTTTGGATACCTATAGGCCCTATGAGTTTTAGGGTGCCCCTATAGGGCTTTGATGCACGGAAATTACCCGTAAGGCCTAGTCTAGCGAGCAAGCGTTTTGCGTATATGTCCAGTTGATTTGATTATGAATATAAACCTATGATCTCACCAGCGAAAGCTGACTTTTAGCACGTTTTCTCAGGTAATTAAGTAACGATTCGGATGCTTGGATTGGAGGCTTGGCTTGGCAATATGGTTTATGGATCTATTTTTCTAAAAACTCTGATATGTATTGTGGACCTACTTTTATTTCTTTTGGGCCTTACTTTGGTAAATATGGGATGAATGTAAACTTTAAAACCCCGTTTGGATGTGTTTTTATTCATGTTTACATAATCTCGTTCTTTTATGACTTGTGTTGGATACCAATCCCCGTAACACCTCGAAAGCTTGTTGAGTCTTCCGCTGTACCAAATTTTGGGGGTGTTACAAGGTTGGCCAGTTTTCTTAAGCCTAACATCGATAAACATTCATCCAATACAATTAATAACACGCCAACAACCAATAATCAATAGTTAGGTTTCATTAGATCTAAGCAAACACAAAATAAACCTAGCCTAGCATGTTAATTGAAAGACAAGCATAAGATATAATTAACCAACACATAGACATATTGATTAATTTGAATGTAGACTTATCTTTAACTGAACATGGAAGAATCAAGGGTGAAAAACCCTTGAAAAAGCTGTCAAAGTCGTCTAGGGTTTGTTCCCAAAAGTTGCACACTTAATGAATGAAAAATAGAAAAGTATATATAGAAGATACACTCTGACGGCGTCAGCTTATACGCTCTGACGTCGTCAGCTCACCGCCATTAGGGTTCTCAGATGGCCTAAATTCATCTATGACGCCGTCACTTGTAATTTTGCTCTGGGCCGTCACTCTTTAACTTAACACCTGACGGCCTACGATTATTAACACCTGACGCCGTCAGGTGTAAACATCACATTTTCTTCTTAGGGTGTCACGTATAGTATGATTCCACTCCTTTGTCTTGGTTGGCTGACGACGTCACCTTGTGACTCTAACGCCGTCAGGAAGGATTTCCAGCATTCTTTTGAGACTTTGTCGTTTTCTTCACTTTATGCTCCAAAAACGTCCAAAATGATGTGTTTTCCAGAATTCTTCTCAAAAGTACCTAAAATGACAAAAGGAACGATTTAGGGCAATATTTGATCATATTAACTCGAATTAGGGCTTAAATGTCCCCCTAAAACGGGTACACTTTTCACCTCATCAATTGCTCACCCACCCTGTGCTAGGAAATGTCTTAAGTCCCAGTTGCTTTTTCATTATAAGATTGTAGTGGGCTCTAGTTATGATGTTTATGGGAGACTTAAGATCTATGTAAGCTTTCCAAACATGCAAGTGACCTATATTGCATGGTATGTTAAGGTTGGTAGGGTCACCGGTTTTGATGATTGGATTACCTAGGAAGTATGGTGTCTCGGGGTCATTGAATAGATCCTTATGGTATGCACGTTCTTCCTTAGTGGGCAACCTATTGAAGTAGTCCTCTTCGTCATCTACTTCTTCTACTCCACTTACCTTAGCTTCCCTATCAACCTCGACTTAATATATATATATATATATATATATATATATATATATATATATATATATATAACAGGAGGCGTTACACGTAGATAATGCCACGTAAATGCCACCTCATTGCCCAGTAATTCATTATCAGCCATGTCATCACATTGTGGCCATGTAAGCAATCTTAATTTTTTTTATTTACATTTTACTAATTAATTTCGAAAATGGCTAAAATTCGAATTTAATATTTTATTAATTAATTTCGAAAATGGTTTTCTTTTATTTAAATTTTTTTATAATTTGCTCATAATTTTTTTTAATTAAAATTCGAATTTAAGACTAAAATTCGGAAATTTTAAAAATTTGTGCCACTTGCAAGGATCGAACATAGGGTGCTAGAAAATTAACAAACATGATAACCACTAGACCAATGCATGTTTTGAGTTATATCTTGCAAGTCCAAATGTATAAACCTAAGATAAGTAAGGTAAACTTAATCAAACATTTAAACCTACGTAAAAAAATCATACGTCTTTCATAATTCTTTCATATATTCATGTATCGTATGTTTTTGTTTCACACAAGAAAAAAAAGGTATGCCCTCTTCTCCCTCAACCCTTGCTTATGTGTGTTGTTTTACAGGTTTATCACACATGAAAAAACAGGTAAGCCCTCTTCTCCAACTATATTCCCATCATCTCTGAAAACCCTAATATGTTCGTGTATCGTATGTTTTTGCAGCACCATAAACAAAATTTGATGGTGCTATAATTTTTTTTAGGGCTAAAGCTTTGTATATAATTGATTATTTGGAGTTAACTATGAACAATCATTGTAAGGTATGTTTGATATTTAGTTTCCATTAATAAAACATTATTATCCAAAAAATAGGGTTTTTATGATTCATGGTATGATTCATCGCTTGATGTGTTTTGATTCATCGTTTGATGTGTTTCTGATTCTTGAAGGTATGTTTGATCTTTAACTGAACCGAAACATCTTGGTTATTTGAACCTTAAATTAGTCACATAATATGTAGAAACAAAAGCAATCTGAAACTCCGTAACCCTATATCTAGGAGAGATGGCTAATCTTTTGAAATATAAGCAGTTGCTCAGTTATTATAGTTGGTCGTTTGGTTGTACAGGAATGGCAGCAAAGATGGCATTGAAACTAAACAGTTACGGTCTTTATTTGACCCAAAACAACGGATGGTGCAGGTTATTTCATTGTGTTTTATTGAAATTATTTGTTTGAGTAATCAATTTCTGTTGAACTGTAAATGATCATAATTAGACAGTTAGTGAAACGGAAAACAAAACTGATTACTCGGCAAAAGTTACATTTAGTTTACCCATATTAGATCAGGTTTTAGGATATCACTTTTCGAGGAATGGCTAAGAATGAACTCGCTACTGATATAAGGTAACCTATAAACTCAAAAAGAAAAGAAACATATATTGTTTCTGCTATGTTCTATGAAAGTAAATTAACATATTTAACATCGAATGTGCAGGCAGTCTGGAATCAAATGTGATTAGGCCACTCTAGATGCCACTAATAAATAGAATAAATAGCCTATTTTACATTACTGTCAGAATATATATCATCTTTTTTTTTGAACAGAAGAATATATATCATCTATTGGCTATTGTTTTGTGCTATTGCAGATGGCTTAATATGACATGATCTTCTTGATCTTGCTGGTCCTTTGATTAGAGTGGCAGCTGAAAAAACACAAACCTATGAAAGGTTTTTTCCTTCCTTTGATAGCTCGGCTTATTTAGTGCTACATTGTACTGAACCATCTCTTTATTACGTGATTTGTGTTTGTATTTTTGTTTTTTAGAATGTGGTGATAAGAAGATAAGCAAACCTTCCATTCGAATATAACCAATGAATCGGTAAGGTTTTTTTTGCTGAAAAAACACAAACCTATGAAAGGTTTTTTCCTTCCTTTGATAGCTCGGCTTATTTAGTGCTACATTGTACTGAACCATCTCTTTATTACGTGATTTGTGTTTGTATTTTTGTTTTTTAGAATGTGGTGATAAGAAGATAAGCAAACCTTCCATTCAAATATAACCAATGAATCGGTAAGGTTTTTTTAATTATTTTTTAAATATCAAATGTTTATTTTATCAAATGAGCTCACACTCAAATGGTGTTGACGATTATGCCTTAGACTCAGTTCCATGATAACTATAGGTTATGACGTATGAATGAATCAAGTGAGCTTCACTCCATTCATAATAAGTACAAAGATAAGCTAGATAAGACCTGGTCATTGTATAGGGTTGAGCAGTTCTACAACAAAGACTTGGCCTTGGAAAAGGAGGGTAGAGAATGGTTACTGGAGAAGCATTTGCAGAAATACTTCAGGTTTCTATATGCGTTTTTTGACTTTTTTTTTTAATAAATCATATTTGGCTTTAATACATCTGTTGGCAATTAATTTTCGCGGGTGAATACTGAAAGGTCATACTGAGTTTTCGACAGAGGTACTCATCGATATGCCTTCACGACCTGTAAAACATTGAAAATTGAATATCAAAATCAAGAGAATATATAATATTGAGTTTCCTAAGCATTAGATTAAAGACGTAATGCTTAATATTTATTTCAATTTGTGTTAATATATTACAAGCTATAGTCTCTGGTATTATAACATTGTCTGGTATTTCAAACATATTAACAGAGCCGTCCCATGAATTTATGAAATTTTTGAGGGCCCTGGACGAAATTAAATAATGAGGCCTTTCGATAAGGAATGCTATATATAAAATGTTACCATTTATAAGATATAATGCAATTAGTTAGCTAAACGTTCTAACATATTGCTTATTTAAGATAGTTTATCATCTAAATACTTTTTCTTTGTGAAAAATATGCGTACACATGCATATAATTATTAACGTGACAAATTTTGAGGCCCTTAAAAATTTTGGGGCCCTGTGCGGTCGCTCACCTTGCACACCCTCAAAGCCGGCCCTGCATATTAAGGTACATATTTGATCATAATTGATCCAACATGTACCTTAAAGTATTTAGAAACTATCGTATGTGAATCTTTTTAATATCATGTTCCAGGTATACTTCATTATTCAGAAATTTGTTTTGCATTTTTTTTAAAATATAGGCTATTAATCGGTTTTCACATTTTTTCTGGGATTGACGATGGTAGTATACAGTGATGCACCGAAACGCCATTTAGGCCGGCGTTCCCGTTTGGGAACGTGGTGGGAACGGATACGCCATCGAAACGCCACCGAAATGTTTCCAAGGAGTTTCCGAATCTGCGAAACGTTTCTTATGAAGTATCCTTACCGTTTCTTGGGT
The DNA here is from genome assembly GCA_014162995.1 of Artemisia annua. Taxonomy (NCBI): domain Eukaryota; kingdom Viridiplantae; phylum Streptophyta; class Magnoliopsida; order Asterales; family Asteraceae; genus Artemisia; species Artemisia annua. Next base: position 21,067 of record LBNU01009453.1, read on the forward strand.
TTTAAAGAGCTCCATGGTCAGATGGTACTGTGTGCCAGAGATGGAGTTACCTTTTTTTTAAGAAGATGGAGTTGTAAAAAGGTGGACCGGATAATGTTATTTAGTACTTTGGTTGACTATTGTGTGTGGGTCATGAAGAACCACGTGTACTTAGTTTTTTCCTTTAACTTGTAAGGTAAATCATGGGATTCTATTATTTTTTGTTAATTTGTAAGATATAAAGTAGTGATAGACTAGCAGTAGGTAAATAAGTAAAAATAAAAAATAAATAAACAGAGAACAAAAGTTTTTATGGCCCTTTTATTTTTTATGTGATTACTGGAGATGCTTTTGATTCACTGGAAGATGTAGGGTTTTTGGAGTTTGCCGATCTCTCATTAGATGAACCGAAATTTGAAAATTATTTGATTATTGATAATTAATTATCTTTGCAAGATTTGTATTTTTAGAGTTTACGATTTACATCAACATATATCTATTTTCGATATTCTTTAATATATTTCTATTTTTTTTATATTTTTTATTGCCGTATCTATGTCGTTCCCGTATCTTGAATTTTTGAGTTTTGCCGTTTCCCGTTCCCGTATCGTTCCCGTATCCTTTTGCCGTTGCCGTTTCGGTGCTACATTGGTAGTATAAAATGATGGGAAACTAAATAAATATACTTTTAAACATTGCTTTTGATGAAGTCATGTCCGTTGAGCACATGGAGGCTGTAATGATCGACCACGTGAAGCAACACGTGAAGATATACTGTAAGATGTCGACTTTTTATTAAGCAAGTCTAAATGTTTTAACAAAAAATAAATAAATAAAAGAATATAGAATATAGATAAACAGATGACCAATCAGTAACATTTGAATGTGAATTTTATCATATCATTCAAGCGCTACTGTTAGCACTCCGAGTAAATCGCATGTGGCTCCACCACCTACTAATCCTATCACTGTGACAATTGAAGAAAACGTCAATGCGACACTTGAGAGAGATGGCCTTAAATGCGGCTTTGAAGTGCACGGAACTTTGTCTCTCCAATTACTTAACAGGAATGCCGTGTTTACGGAACTAAAGGTTTTGCATTCTACAACTCCCTCCCTCAATGCGCAATCATAGTTGGTGTATTATCTCTTTAGTACAGGTGGCAAGATGGGCCCGTGGATAAAAATGGGTTATAGTTAACAGAAAACTTGAAGTATACCGGTGATGATGTAGAATTATACATGGATCATCGAATTGGTCGAAAAATTTCAGGCGAGGTTTATCTATTAGCATGTGGTTATAACTTCATTTTCCCATCGCAAGATTCTTAACACTAAAAATGTTTTTTTGGCAGATCTGACATATCAAGAGAAAACACAGAATGTTTGCATCATGTGATGTAGCTCCCGAAAGATGGGCTAAGTTGCTGGGTATCCGTGATCTTCTTCATCCAAGACTGAGGCTACAGGACTTTTTACCTATATATAACGTGTCTCAAGAGTTTGTGATTGCAACGAAGAAGGAACCAGATCAGGTTCTTGCTTGAAAGCTGAGGTATTAAAAAATCGGGTCACCATATTGAAAGGTTAGTTATACATGCAACTTCAGATTAAACTGCATGTTTTGGACCTTCTTATCCTATGGGAAATTGAAGAACCTACACTGGACCTTTTAATAAGAGCTTATTCTGATAAAAGAATATGTTTTTGGAATATTACAATGTGAGATGTGATAGTCAACCACAATAATGTTCGGTTATTTTAAAAGTTTGCTGGCCTGCTAAATTTATTTGCATAAAAGTGGTTTCAAAATAATGTTCGGTTTTGCAGCAAAGTGAAAAAATTTTGCGCAGAAAAAATTACTTTAGATGGCTGCTTTCATGCTGAAAAAATTAAACAGGTTAAAACATCAAACGAGTATTTGATAGTTTTTGGTTCACTTCAGTTTGTAAGTTCTGGATATGGATGTTCAACTTTTAGTTTTTTGGTGTACTCATTTAGTTGACAACATTTTATTTTGGCTGTATTTGTGGTTTTCAGATTTTGTATAAACCTTCGGGAGAAAACGAATTAGTTGCTGGTGGCAACCAAGCGGATGTGATCCCAGACTTTGCCATATCAGGTACTTTTCTCCACCAGTCATGTTTTCGTGACTCCCGGTTAAAAGCCTGAAAAAGTTACAGATATCACATCGTACTTATTCTTAATTTGTTTAATCCTAAGCGGTAAGGTGTAAATTGAAATTCTTTTGCTTATAAATGGGTCGATTCGGATACTATATCATCTATAATGGGTCAAACTGTTACAATATGAGGAATTATTCTAAAGGAAACGGGTCAAATGGGTCGCAAGTCACACAAACTGTATTTCTAATGCACAAACCCCCTAACTAATTTATTTGGAAAAACCAAATTATAATTTGAAATCTCCGCATAGGAGGCACCTTTTTGGATGAAGGCATGGGATATATAATATTTTTAATTACAGGTGAGACACTTATCATTCAAAAAGTGCTTGGATGCATGGTTATTTCATATGACTCATTAGAGACAGACCGTAATTGAACTTGACCCAGCCATATTTTTTTCCTCTCATTATTTTGCGACTACGCTTTTAGCAATATAGATTGGTTAGTATGTAACAAATCTGAATATTTTAAACATACACGAGTAATTAGCTTATTTATATTTTGTCAAGGATGTTATTGTTGGAACAATGGGTTGCGTTTTCCGTTTGCACACTTCCAAGTTAGCCAAAATCAGCCCGTATAGGTTCAAGAAAAATGGAACTTGGACTTGGAATTGTAAGTAGGGTTTTCTTTTTACGTCACCAAAGTGTTATTGTACAGTTGAGTTTTTATTTAGTATTGTTTTTTAAGTTGATTAAGTTGTATGTTCAAGCCTGATTGATTTGTCTCAGATTGCGTGGAGCAACTTAGTAGCATGTTCAAGCCTGATTTTAAGGTTATCAAGAAGAGGATTGAAGATTTGATCACGCGCGAATACTTGGAAAGGGACAAGGAGAACCCAAATCATTTCAGATACTTGGCTTGATCTTTAGTATTTTTACTATTTATTTTTTTTATTTTTTTATTTTTTTTATTATTTTTTTTGGCAATCTGTTATTGCGCAGCTGACTTATTGAAACTTTGTTTGGATATTCTTGAAATGATATTTGAAAAGTGTTGAGCAAGTTTTAGGCAAGAAAAACTTTTGAATTATGATTCTATAAATGTATTGTTTACTTTTTCCTTACAATGGGTTGCCTGTGAAGAATGTTAATGCAGGGTACATTGGCTTACAAACCGATGCGCATGTAATGTTACTTAGTTACAGGTATTTACACATATTCGACCCTTGAGAAACTAATTATTGATATAGACGTAACATTGTTAAACTATCTTTAGCTTTAAGCAACTTGATTATGGTGTAATTTTGGAACAAAGACAAGGAGAGTATGAGCCGAATTACCAAAGCGACCACTCTCCCTCTTTTTGCATCTCAGGTTATTTATTCATTTTACTATGTGAATTGCGATTGTGTGTAATAAATTTAATGACCATATCTTCATACGGATTCTTCATGTATTTTTTTCAAAATACTTATATTTGTATTTGATGGTTCGAACTAGGTTGTTGGTTGATTAACGATGGCTTTAAGAAACTAATAATCTTTTATTTTTAAATTTGCAACTTCTCAATCTATGAAGAAAATTATTCAAATTATGTCTTATATGTTGATATCAACCAGTTCTAAAATTATCATCATAAATAAAAATGTTCTCACACTTAAAAATTATTAAATATCAAGTTCATTTGTTTAAATTTCAGCCGTACTCTTTTCAGCACTTAGAAATTATTAAATATCAAGTTCATTTGTTTAAGATGAGATCAATATAGATCTCATATTTGCCATAGAACCAATGAACCAATCATAGCACCTTTTTTTATTTTTCACTTTTTTTTTTAAAACAAAATATCTTGCAAACGGTAAATCGTCAAGCTACAAAAAAATACCATCGCGACGAGAATTAAATCATCTTTCTATAGATATGCATTGTTATATACTTTCGACGAACTTTTTTTTTTCGACGAACATTTTTTAAAAAAAATTTCCGCCCAGAAAATCATATATGATTTGTGAAAATCATATATGATTCGTTAAAATCAAATCATATATGATTCTTACGAATCATATATGATTCTGGGCGGAAAATTTTGAAAAAAAAAAATCATCAAAAAAAAAGTTCGTCGAAAGTATATAACAATGCATGTCTATAGAAACATAATTTAATTCTCGTCGCGATAGTATTTTTTTTGTAGCTTGACGATTTACGGTTTGCGAGATATTTAAGTTTTAAAAAAAAGGTGGAAGTTTATTTTTTTTTTGTAGCTTGATGGTTTCTATGGTAAAAATTAGATCTATAAAGAACTTTTGGCTTATTTATAAAGATGCAAAATTTAAATGGTTTACATGATTCTCTAAGTGTTTATAAATGGTCGAATTTTGGCTATTGAGAAAATGTGAACTCTACTCATCTGTTTGGATATCAAACTATCTAATGTTTTTCAATTTGATATGGTTAAAAGGTTGGTTGTTGGGGCTTAGAGCTATTTTTGAACAGGTATTTTTGACAAACTTTTACTCAACACCGTTACTTGTGCATAAAATTAAGATGTAGTAACGGTTACAATTAGTCAACTCAATAACAATAGTGTCACGGTGGTTTATCTTTTGGTATATTACTAACTACCAAAATTTAAAAGTAATCGCGTACTGAGTATGACTTGAGCATGCAGAGTAGCCTCAGGATATATCGATATGCACGTTTCTTTGTCGCTACGCTTATAAAAGGGTAAAAAAAAATTCTTTAATGGATTTACTATGTATTAAATTTTACTTATTAATATCTAATTTGATTGCAACTTGAAAAGTTGAATTCTCGAGACTTTGATATTATTTTAGTTACTTTAAGAAATGTTAGGGTCGGCCGCCAAAGGCTTAAGTATGCCAACGATATTTATAAGTCATGCCCGCCCAATGGGCGGGCTTATATGCCCGGGAGGGCTTATAAGTCATGCCCGCCCATCGGGCGGGCTTTGAAGTCTAGTGTATATATATATATATATATATATATATATATATATATATATATATATATATATATATATATATATATATATATATATATATATATATATATAT
>LBNU01009454.1:911-26144 GCA_014162995.1 Artemisia annua
ATAAAAATACAAAAATAATCATCCTCCACCCTTAGACCTTAATTAGAGTAGTCTTTAACCTAACGAACACTATTCCCTGTGAGAGAATGATCAATCCCCCGGTACTTGCCACTACACTATACTACATCGGTCAGGTACACTGCCTGGTGGGGATTGTAAGCTTCTCGAGATCCCTCGAGAGGTAAAACGTAGTGCGTAAGCAATCCCTACGCATCACCAGGGATTTTGCCCGGATTTGTGGAGGCACCAACTTGCCATGACATACAACCTATAGGGAATTATTAGGATTGGAATGTTGTTGGAATATGTGATAATATCTGCCTCTAGTCCCACATAGCAAAACACTCTCCAGGTCCACAACTACTTTATAACTCTCAAACCTATGAACCCACCAGCGTAAGCTGACCTTTAGCATGTATTCTCAGGTATAAGGCGATAGCTCACTATTGGAAGGCGCTTGACAAGGGGCATGGTCATAGGCGACTCTGATAAAGCAATTGGGACCACTTCAACTATTTTATGGGTCTATTTCCGCACTATTCCTATATCATGTAAACTACATGCTTTTGATAATAACTTTTATCTTAATTAAAAGAAATAAAACCATTCTTTGTACTTTATGTTGTGATACCAATATAGTAGCACCCCAATGCATGTATGCTTCCGCTGGACCCGATTTTGGGGGTGTTACAGATTGGTATCAGAGCCAGTTTAAAGAGAACTGGGTATTTTTAAAGCCTAGACTATAACCACTTTTTTGAAAACTTAAACCTATGACCGCAACGTGCCTGCCTGCCAAGCCGATGCCTCGCATAAGATTTTGTTTGAGGATGTAATTGATTAGACGATTGAGAATACATTGGATAAGATATTGAATGATATGCTTGATTATAAGTTGATGAGACATTTGATGGTATATGTGATGAAATGTTTATGATATAATTGATGAGTTTGAAGATATAATCATTGTAGTGTCTGCCTTACTTTTGGATATTTCATATCCGCCTATTTCAGCTATTCACCATAAGCATTTCCATATGCTTATGCAAGCACCACACCTATCACTGAGTTACACTATTTCCTTGCGTAATCTCATTACTGAATGTTGATTTTGCACACTAGTCGTAGTATTGGGAATGATTTTGGGATATAACGGACATATTACTAGCGTAACTAGACTGAGTATTTCAAAATTCATTGAACCTCGGGTGAATGTAGACTGATCACCTACATTCAACCAGGGACAGTGGGACATGGTCTGATAAACTATGTCCGACTCAGAGGTGAATTTTGCAATACTGAGAGTAATTATGACAACATTATGTTCGGGTTAGAGTTGCCTTTAGGAATGATAAGCTTTGCGTGCACACACAAGCACTGAACATAACACCTAAGCCTGCACTTACACACGACACACTGGCATCCCAACACCGCATGGATTGAAATGCTTCTAACGCCACTAAACGTCCTCGTTTATGTGGAATCCCTATTCGCCGCCATCCAACGTAGTTCGCCTTGGGTCGGGCTAGACCCGATTGACACCATCTATATCTAAGCTGCTTATCGTCATAAGCCTCGCTGACTTTATTGGAAGCATCAGATTTGGTTTAAACTATCATTGGATTTGATCTTTGGCTTCATCTTGATTTGATTTCTGTCTATGTCTTGAATTGACTCTTGGAGATTTATGGATTTGGTCTTGACTATTTTGGATCGGATTTTGACCATCCCCTTATGATTTTGGACCTCGTTCCAAACTTGAACTTATCATTCAGCCTTGTTTCATTTGGCAATCTAGTCACAGCCGCCTCTACCCTAAGCCCTGTGCTCAATCGATGATATTCACATTCTTAATCGATGATGTTCATTTCCTCAATCGATGATATTCATTTCTGTGGAAAACTAGAAAGGGTGGTTGAATAGTTTTACGTCCGTTTTAAATTTATGAAAACAAGTTTTTTTTAAAAAAAACTTCGATTCTAGTTTATGTGAATTCAAGACTTGCACTATATGAACAACTATATATATAGCTAACTAGCAAACTAATATAATGTAAGTAAGTAAGTAATGAATGAGAAGAGTTAGAGAGATCAAACCACAACACAAGGATTTATAGTGGTTCGGCTACAAGGACACCTTCCTTGTTCCTACTCCACTCCCCGAGTCACCTACTCGAGAGTTTTCTTCACTATGTCAACAAACTCCTTTATGGCGGAGAAAACCTTACACAACGTCGCTTACACCGGCTTAACGACACAAAGCTAAATGTCGGGTCCTAATCGTAGCTAGAACCAATCTCACAACACAACACGACTTCTCTTCTTCTTCACAACACAACACAACTTCTTCTTCTTCACAACACAACACTACTTCTCCTTCTTCACAACACAACACTACTTCTTCACTACACTACTTATTACAAGCACAACACAACTATACAAGTAATGTACATAATATACAAAACTACACTACAATACTTCTTGGGCTTTGTTTGTTGAATGAGTATTCTTCTTTTGAACTTTGGATGAGGATGAATGTGGAGGGATTGAATCACTTGAAACAAGGATTAGTAATCTAATGATCAAAATTTTATCGCGAATATTAGTCATTCAGTTGTGAACAAAACTCGTGTTTGTTTAAATGCTCGAAGTTCAAGAACAACGTTATATATACATATAACTTGTGAGTATAAGGATCAATGATCGATGTGTGATGGTAATTCATCATGAATAAGTCAAAGTGTGTAGACGATAAGTTACGATGAAAGTTCAAAGGAAAATGAATAACGTATCGTCGTTATCGTTAATTATAGTCGCGAATTTTATAACGTATATATACGTTAAACGTATCAAGTTTTTATACCAATTATACTTACACTTATATATAAAACATTAATATTATTTTTATAAAATAATATTACGGAAAAATCCTTTAAGTTTCGCCAAAATCACATTTTTAATCCTAACGGTCAAACTTTACACCGTTAGTCCAAAGTTAACGATTTTTACAAATTAAATCCAAAAAGTATCAACGTTTACATTTTACAACTCCAAGTTTTAGTATTTACAGTTTCTAACTCATAAAATCCAGTTTTGACAGTTTTTACCCAAACTTTGCAACTTTGGCAGTTTTAGTCCCTCGGCCAAGAAAATTTGCAAAGTTAGTCCAAAAATCAACAAACTTGAAATTTAAGATTTTGACTTTTTCTATAAGCTCATTATACTTAGATAAGCTTAATTCAATAGCTTATTTTTATAAAAATCACTTTTTACACCTAATGGGCCTTAACGAGATCAAATATAAGGCCCGTTAAGGTTTTACGATCCATTGGGCTATGGGGTCAAGTGGGCCTGGTTTTGGGCTTATTTTAGTGTCCTAATATCATATCAATTCAGCTTATTGGACCAGCTTATTACATAAGCTGGAAAACAGCTTATTGGACTTTAAGGCCCAAAGTTGTTTTATAAAGGTTTTAGAAAAACTGATTTTGTACAAACGATTTGACCTTTGAAATTAGCTTAAACGAGCTTGTTAGTTCGAATTATTTATGTTTCCTAGTTGCTAGTAATGTTGAAAATGAGGTCACGTTTTAAAAACAATATGTTATGTATCTGGATTTCGAAATAACGAGGCCAAGTAAATGGCTCAACTCGTTTTCTGAAAACAGTTTTTAAGTCAAAAATATTCTAAGTGTTGAAAAAGAAAAATACCAAAGTGTTCAAATGACTTCTAGACGTGTCAAATTATATGGTTAAACGTTAAAATTTATGTCAATTCTTTATGGCTCTCGTTTCTTAGTATACTAAATATCAAGAATGTCGAATAAAATGTATATGTTACGTTTGAAAATCACGAATAAAAGAGATAAAGTGAATGTGCCAAAACTGAAGAATAATGAAAGTAGTGATATTGAAAGTGGAAGGAAATGGCCTTACCTCACCTCTAGGGGTGGGGTAAATTCGTAGTTAGGGTTCGAGCTGAGGCAAGGGATGATTGTGGTTCGATACACGACCCACCAATGGTTCAGGAAAGAGTGATACGAGGCCTTGAGCTTGCTTCAACACTTCGTATACTTCTCCAAATGTTCGTCCTAATCTTGACACTATATCTTCACGAAATTTTGTATATGGTACGTTTGTGTGTGTGTGTGTTGGTTCGAACTACATGAGGGCTTATATAGTGAATATGTGGGTGTGAAAACAAAGTAGAGTTCACACGAGATTGAGTAATAGATCGAAAGTATGCATGTCCACCTCTTTTGTAACCAATCGACACATTACATGAACAAGGAATGTGTCAATCGTTCTCTGACATTCTCTGACACTACTGACAGTTACTAGATGTTTATGATTCATTTTGTTACCATTGGGGAGCATGGGAGGTGCGTAGAATACTTATGCCACGTTTTTACAAAGTTTATCAAAGTGAGTTTTGATGTTTACTTTGGACAGTTTTAAGGCAGTAAACGAGTGACGTTTTTAATGAGATTTGTCATTCCCAATTCTTTGTAACAAGGTGAAACGAGATGTATAAAAATATTAGTGTGTTACATGTCGAATTTTCAAAGTATCGAGGGTGTTTGGAGCATGGTTCGCGTCTGTAAACAAAAGAAAGAAAAGAAAAAATAATAAAGATGGGCGCTGGGCCATTTGGCCTGGTGGGCTGGTTTTTGTGGATCAGGCCCAACCAACAAAAAGAAAAGAAAAGGATTAATATAAGGGCCTGTTAGCAGCAGTTTGGGTTTTATGTGGCCCATTGGGTCACGAGGGCCCACATAGCAAGTTTCGTGAGTCGGGTTTCGGTCCAATAATATTAGTGGCCAATCTCGGGAATTTTCGTAGGCTCCGGAATTATATAAATAGTGTACGGTTATTAAACGAAGCGTATATTTATAAAAATAATACGTTTTAAAATATATTCGTGATATTAGACTATCATGGTTTGTGTGTAAGCATCGTTCCTAGGCAAATAATCAATCACAAATGTCATAGTGATTCACGTAATACGTCATGCATAATTAAAAAAAAATTGTTACCCGCATAAATGGTATTTAAATAACGTAATACTCATTTATTCATATTTATTATTTACTAATCGGGTCGGGTCAAGTCGGGTTCGGGTATGTGCCATTTATGAATGGCAATTTGTAAGTGGTAACCATGCAAATACATGCAAACCATGCATGGTAACAAGCTAATAATCCCATGAAGTCACTGCAGTAGCATTTATAATTAGTTATCAAATGAATAAGCATTTATGTTGGAGACTTGCAGGTATTTTTTCACATCTTTAAGTAAACAGTGTATACAAGTTCTAAGTGTTAAACAAAAATAAAGGATCATCATGAACTAAATGTACACCTAAACTTGTGCCTAAATATGCATGTTACTAGTTGGGTGGTTTGTAAGAAATTAGCTCCTGTACTGTTTAACATAAATATATAATTCACGTGTAGTTTTAGTCATTAAAGTTTTAGTCATTAGTTTAATAATCATGTTGATCGTTTTTCTTCAGCAAAACTCTATAATTCTTCATAACTTACCAACTGATCTAACCAATGGCGCAGCTATTAAGGGGCAAGGGGGGGCGCCCGACCCCCCGAAATTCTTTTTGCGATGTAGGGGGTATATAGTTTTCGTGTAGAAAAATTTCGGTATATTCGGCTTCGACCCCCCATTTTAATTGTGAAATTTTTTTATATATTAAGCAATAAAATTGATCCATTACATTTTACATAAACCCATCTACCCAATAACCCAAACTAAAATACATTACATAATTTTTATACATTACATAGTTTTTTAGTGATTGAAAATTTTTTTTATATAATAATAGTATTTAATTTTTGACCCGACCCGAATCGAATCACCGACCCGAACATATTACCCGAAAAATAGCGTTAGGAAACAAAAAATTAGATCCCGACCCCCCACTGAAAATTTTCAAGCTTCGCCACTGGATCTAACACAAAAGAGATGTTTGCTTAAAAATAAACAACTAACTTTTTGAACATTTAAATAAAATTATGCAAATTCATGTATTACGGTATATATACACATGGTTTCAAATGGAGATCTTATTGGAAAAAGAGATCGAGGGTTTTTGGGAGCGAGGGATATGGCGAATGTTGGTCTATAAAATGGGGTAGATGGCGAAAGTAGCACATCAATGGCCAGCCTTGGCATCAGAGGTGACATGGCTTCAATAAGTTCTTTTCCAATTTTATTTATTTCTTGCTTTGTAAATGGTCAAATAGAGTAAAAGTTCTCTACTTTCAGTTTTGTTATTTAATGGATCTTCTTTCTTTTCAACTGCAAATTGAATACAAATTGAGTACAGAAGAGGGAAAAAAAGTCGGGTTTGTCGGTTGACCTGAACCCGAATAGGCAAGTATTTTGAACCCGATACCCGACCCTAGTTCGTAATCGGGTTAATCGGGTTGACCGATTGACCCGAGTTAGATTTTGGACCCGAGTAACATGACCCGAGTATTCTTATTCGGGTTCGGGTCCGGGTCGGGTTCGGGTCAGGTCGGGATTTATGACACCCCTAGGTGCAATTATATGGTGAATTTTGGATCTAAAATTGGCATGGTTTCTGTTTATAGTGCAGTTTGGATCTTGGTCAGCTGGATGTGATAGTTGTTTCCAGTTCATTTATTCAGATAGTTAGAAGTAATGGCTATGTCTGATGTCTATTTGAATTGGTTTCTAGATGGCACAGCAGTAAAAAAAAAAAAAAAAAAAAAAAAAAAAAAAAAAAAAAAAAAGCTAAGATTTGACATTCTTATGGTTTCTAACTCTATGGTTATTTCTTTCATTGTTGGCCGATTCTTTCCGACTGGATTTATGCATCGCTTTGCAAGGTTTTGTGACAACCTTTTATTATTATTATTATTATTATTATTATTATTATTATTATTATTATTATTATTATTATTATTATTTTCACACTTTCCTTATACGGAGTATATATATAAACTTTTATTAACATTTAATTACTATTAGTTACATATTTTATTATCATTGATATACAATTTTCTCTATTATTCTTTAGTTTGAGATTAATAAAAAATAAAAATCATATTAACTTTTCGTCAACACAACGAGGTGACCAATTTATATGCCAAGATTACGTATACTTAGTACCTAAATAATAATATTATACCTGAATGCACAAAATATATCTTACATATAAAACAAGACAACAAGTAACACAAATATCTTCCAACATATCAAAATATTTATCTCGTTGTAACGCGCGGGAAAAAACCTCGTTACTAACAAGGTCATTTGATATGTTTTGGAGAATAAGTTAGCTTCTTTCTAAGCCTTGTTTGGTAATGTGTAGACGAGCATATATGTTTGTGTTCACATTTCATATGATTTTTTCTACAAGGTACACACTTCTATCTTTTATTACATTATTCTATATTCTACACATAAAAAGAGTTTTATTTGAAAAAATAAGAAAGTTGATTTCTGTATCAAGGCGGCATGGGGAGATCTTAGAGATAATGATATGGAGGTTCAATGGAGCAAGCTGGTTTGGTACTCCCAAGGTATCCCAAGCCATATGTTCATAGTTTGGATGGCAGTAAATGAAAGGCTTCAAACTCAAGATAGGATTATGAGATGGAATAATGATGCTAATATAAGATATCCTTTGTGCAAGAACTGACCTGATTCACATGATCATCTCCTTTTCCAATGTCAGTACTCTAAAAATGTTTGGAAAGAATTTCAAAGTATGAAAGCTCTGAAACAAGTTCCAACATCATGGAAAGAGGTGACCAAATTTATATGCCAAGATTACGTATTATTCTTTAGTTTGAGATTAATAAAAAATAAAAACCATATTAACTTTTCGTCAACACAACGAGGTGACCAAATTTATATGCCAAGATTACGTATACTTAGTACCTAAATAATAATATTATACCTGAACGCACAAAATATATCTTATATATAAAACAAGACAACAAGTTACACAAAAAATATCTTTCAACATATCCAAATATTTATCTCGTTGTAACGCGCGGGAAAAAACCTCGTTACTAACAAGGTCATTTGATATTATTTGGAAAATAAGTTAGCTTCTTTCTAAGCCTTGTTTGGTAATGTGTAGACGAGCATATATGTTTGTGTTCACATTTCATATGATTTTTTCTACAAGGTACACACTTCAATCTTTTATTACATTATTCTATATTCTACACATAAAAAGAGTTTTATTTGAAAGTGTAGTGTCAGTTACAAATACAAAGCGTAGAACTCATAGGTTCACTAGCTAGTAGATAGTCTAGTACATAGAAATCTAACAGATAAACAAACTCATGTTTTGATCAACCGCGCCGAAAAGAAACCAACTCATGGGTTCTCCAACTGCTCACAACACTCGTAATGAATTGCATACTTACAGCTGAGACACTTGAATATCATCTCGTACCGCAAAGAGTAGTCACAGTTGTTGCAATCACCATCATCCACTATCCCTTGAGCAAATACGAGAGGATGTGGGTGTTCGGGAGTCTTATGAATGTTTCCAAACTTCACATTCACAAACAAGTAGATGCTGTTGGTTTCATACCAGGAAGGCCTATCTGACATTTCGGACCGAAGTATTAACGGAGCACAAGCTACATGTACCGATTGAACACACTTGTGACAATGATAGAAAGAACAATGAGGATTTAATTTTTCCTCACATATTTCACAAAAGTATTCGCTCTTATGGTTCTCAATTGGGAAGTAACTTAAACTCATGGGATGTTTGTCGTACTTGTGTCTAATTGTCTCGGGCAATAACATAGCACACCAGGGATGTATATAGAAATTATCACAAATGCTGCAACTGAACCCAAAGCCCCTTTCAAGATTTAAATAATGAAAAGAATCCATGATAAGAGGTAGGACACACATACGACATACCTTGTCCGGACTTGTTTCAACTATTGAAAGAAGGTGATTTGGATGGGCTTTATGTGTGATTTTCTCAGGTATAAATGCACAACTAACATCAACTTTATAATTACATTCGAGACAACAATAAGCAAATCCATTGCAAGGTAAATGACAAACCTCACAATAAAACACGCTGAAAAACACACGAGGCGCATTTGGCAGGAGAACAAGGGTATGCTGCGCGTGAAATGGGTAGTTCTCTATTGACGTTGGCAGTCGAGTGCACCACTCATGAAGAGCAAAATTGCAACTCTCATCTTCATTGGCACACTTATAAAATGGCATGTCCGTGATTGGTCTCACACATCCATTGCAGAGCAGTTCAATCTTTTTCATCGGATCATGACACATGTACGACTTCCCCTTTGAGGATGTTGCTCCTGACGTATCAACGCATTGTGTATTAACTAATATTAGCTCATGTGGATGACTGATATGTTGTAGGCTTACCTCTTTAAATTCAGAACTTGTAGGTCCAATTTCCTTAAAAAAACAAATGTTTCAATATGCTGCAAGTTTGATCTGGGAGTGGTAGATTGATAAGATCAGGATAATCGGCATCTTTGAAGTTTTTGATGGTTTTACCGGTTCCCTTTGAAATTTTTAAACATGGAACATGGTTTAGTATATAAAGCTACAAATAGATATGATTATTCAATTTTTAAATAGATAATATTACGTAGTAATAATTAATATAATGAAATGAAAGAAAGCATGGAAATATTTACCACTGGTCATGATTGACATGAATGGTTCTCTTCTTGATGTCCCGCAATCAAGACGTACATAGTACCAACATTTCTCACATTTGTAAATCCAATTATTGTGCACCTCTTGGAAAGAAAGATTGCATACTCTGTGTTGGTTTGGTATCACAGGTTTTGTTTGGAGCCTATCTCGGTTGAGAAGATGGTTGTAATTCATCATGCTTTGAGAATGAATAAAACAGTAACAATATTGTATCGAATAAGAGGTTTGATAAATACAAATAAGACTTTGTATAAACTGTAAAAGATATGTCTTACATTGACTCGATNGACTTCCCCTTTGAGGATGTTGCTCCTGACGTATCAACGCATTGTGTATTAACTAATATTAGCTCATGTGGATGACTGATATGTTGTAGGCTTACCTCTTTAAATTCAGAACTTGTAGGTCCAATTTCCTTAAAAAAAACAAATGTTTCAATATGCTGCAAGTTGATCTGGGAGTGGTAGATTGATAAGATCAGGATAATCGGCATCTTTGAAGTTTTTGATGGTTTTACCGGTTCCCTCTGAAATTTTTAAACATGGAACATGGTTTTGTTGGAAAAATTTAGTGCACTTGAGGGATCAAATCATACTTGGAAATGGGTTTGGAGGTACGGAGTGTACACCCATCAAGTCCCTGATTACCCTGACTCAATAGTGGTTGTGCTAGTGTGATTCTGCTGATGCATGAATCTGATTCTGCTGCTAGTGTTGTGAATCTGCTGCTAGGATTCTGCTGCTAGCTGATCCTGCTGATAGGATTTTGCTGCCAGCTGATCCTGCTGCTAGCTGATTCTGCTGATGACTCTGCTGCTAGCAGATTCTGCTGCTGATAATGTAACTGTTTTGACCTATTCAAATGACAGTTATATCTGCTTTTATGACCACGTTTTATTGGTCATGTAACCACTATCTTTGGCTATAATAGGGGTAATTATGTGGAGATTAATGGGCCGATTAATTCTCATAATTCCATTTGATTAGCCATGAGTACTTTCCTATTTAAGAGGAATTATGTTGAGCATGAAAGACACACAGAAAACAAAAACACTAATATACGCAAGGGTTGTTGAATTGTGCCTAATTTAATAACAAACATTTGGTCTTATCCCAAGTAGATATTCGTGATACCCAGACATTAGGGTCAAATAGTTTACTTTGGAAAGTGATAACACGATTCCAAGTGATATCCGGTAACCATTAAATTGGTACGTAGCTAGGCTTTGATTATCTTACCCTGTTCTGGGCTGATAACCAACAACAATCAAAGTAAACTATTTTGTGATAATCAATGGCTGCTGCTATGAGGCATATGGCTGCTAACTTTTCCAAATTGGAAAATTTTGAAGCTGTTGATTTCAGAAGGTGGCAAAAGAAGATGCACTTCTTGTTGTCAAGTATGAATGTGGTGTATGTTCTGAACACTGCTATTCCAGAGGATCATGGTGACAATGCTACTGTGGATCAGATAAGGGAGAGGAGCAAATGGGAGAATGATGATTATGTTTGCAGAGGTTTCATCCTCAATGGTATGTCTGACTCTCTCTTTGATGTTTATCAAAATGTTGAATCTGCCCAGGAACTATGGGATTCCTTGGAAGCCAAGATGGTTATATGAATATTTCCATGGGTATTATGTTTACTTGAAAATATTTTCTTATCGAAAATACTAATGTTTGAACTTTTTCTTTCTGTAGAAATGGCTCAACCCGAAAACTCTGTGTTTGCTGCTTTCAAGAACCATCTTGAAAGAGCTAAATTGACTGGGAAAAACTTCAATGATTGGCACCGTTCACTCAGAATTGCCTTGAGAGCGACCGGTAAGCTCAATTATTTACAGACCCCTTGTCCTGAGGAGCCTACAGGTAACGATGTTACTGATGAACAAAAGGCTGAATGGAAAGTCGAATTTGCTAAGTACAATGAAGTCGGTTGTTTGATGCTTCAAAGTATGGAGCCTATAATGCAAAAGAAGTTTGAGCATTACTTTCCGTTCGACATGATAGATGAGCTCAAGAAGCGTTACGAGAAAACTCTCGCAGTTGAACTGTATGAGTCTCTTGACAAACTGCACAGCTACAAGCAAGCTGATGGCAAGCCAGTTGAAGACTATGTAAATGAGATGAGAGAATTCTTTGATCAACTTTACAGAGTCGGTTTTGTCTACCCTGACAATGTTCAAGTTCACTTAATCAACAGATCCCTTAACAAGGACTTTGCTGGTTTTGTGCAAAATTGGAACATGCACTGCTCGGGGAAGACAGTTGTCGAGTTACTCGCATTGCTTGTTGACTATGAAAGGCATCTACCTACTAAGGGCAAGGCACTTACCCCGCAAGTGTTGGCAATTTAAGGGGGTAGGATCCAGAAAAAATCGCATGTGAACAAGGGTAAGGGTAAGGCTGACAAAAGCAAGCAGGTTCTGGCTTATCAACCAAATCCAAAGGTGAATCAAAACCAACCCAAGAAGCCTAAGGCGAATCCTCCAATGAAGAAGGAACAGGCTTGTCACCATTGTCATCAAGTGGGGCACTGGAAACGTAATTGTGCGCTCTACATAAATGACTTGCGACAAAAGAAGCAGCAGAGTGAGACTGGTCAACCCAGTTCTTCATCAGGTGCGTTCTTTATGATTGAATTATTTTCTTTATCTCATAAACTGAATTCATGGGTATATGATACGGGCTGTGGAATTCATATCTGCAATACTTTGCAGGGGTTTAGAGAGGAGAGAAAGCTGGCCTATGGAGAACAATTCTTGCACGTTGGTAATGGAGCGCCTGCAAGAGTTGAAGCTATAGGAGTATTTAATTTAGTGTTACCTTCGGGTCTCGTACTATCTTTAAATAATTGTCATTATGCACCGTCAATTGTTAGAGGTGTAATTTCTTTTTCATGTTTGTTAGACCTTGGTTATCATCATACTATTTCAAGCAATGCAATTTCAGTTTCTTTAAATGGTGTTTTTTATTTTAATGCAATTGCTGTGAATGGTATTTTTGAGTTGGACATGAATGATAATGATAATGCTTTCAATAATAATTCAATGTATAGCATCAACCATAAGAGAATCAAGAAAGGTCTGGATTCTTCTTATCTTTGGCATTGTCGACTTGCTCACATTGGCAAGACTCGCATGGAAAAGCTGCAACGCGATGGGCTTTTAGAAAAGATCAATGATGAATCATTTGATAAATGCGAATCTTGTATTGCTGGCAAGATGACAAAGAAACCCTTTAAAAATAGGATTGAAAGGGCTTCTGATCTACTTGGTCTTATTCACACAGATGTGTGTGGACCACTTAGACATGTGTCAAGGAGGGGTGCTAGCTACTTCTTAACATTTACGGATGATTATAGTCGTTATGGTTATGTTTATTTACTTAAACATAAACATGAGGTCTTTGAAACATTCAAAGTGTTTAAAGCAGAAGTAGAGTTGCAACTTGGAAAGAAGATTAAAGCTCTTCGATCCGATAGAGGTGGTGAATACCTGAGTCAAGAGTTTATAGATTATCTAGCTAAGGAAGGAATTGTCCAGCACCTTACTTCTCCATATACTCCACAACAAAATGGTGTATCTGAGAGAAGAAATCGTACATTGCAAGATATGATACAATCTATGTTTAATCTAACAACTCTTCCCTTCTCGTTTTGGGATTATGCTTTAGAGTCTGCTGTTCGCATTCTCGATATGGTTCCCACAAAGAAGGTTGATAAGACACCATATGAGTTATGGACTGGAAAAGCTCCTAACTTGTCTTATCTAATGGTCTGGGCTGCGAGGCGTATGTTAAACGTGACTCTGCTGATAAGCTCCAACAAAGATCTGTTAAATGCATCTTTGTAGGATACCCAAAGGAAACGATGGTTACTACTTTTATTATCCTCCTGAAAACAAAGTGTTTGTTGCAAGGTATGGAGATTTCTTGGAAAAGGAACTCATATCTCAAGAATTCAGTGGGAGAGTTTATGATCTGGAAGACAATCATGATGATGCATTACCTTCTGAAAACACTAGTCAACTTCCTGAAGAACCAGATAGTCTTGGTCCTCCACCAGAAATTGAAGTGGTACCCCTTCGCTGATCCGAAAGGACTGTGAAAGCACCTGAATGACTCTGTCTTAATGTAGAGTGCGATCAGTCTATACTAGGGGATCTTAATGAACCTACTAGTTATAAGGCTGCCATGAAAAGCCCTGATAAGGCAAAATGGCAGGTTGCTATGGATGGGGAAATGCAATCCATGCATGATAACGAAGTTTGGACTGAAGTAGACCTTCCTCCTGGTGCCAAGGTAGTTGGGAGTAAATGGCTCTACAAGTTAAAAACTGACATGGATGGCATTGTACACACCTATAAGGCCCGTTTGGTAGCTCAAGGGTTTAATCAAAGTTCTCACAGATGATAACTTGGCTGATCAATTGACGAAAGCTCTACCTGGCACTAAGCTTTATAACTTAGCTGAAGGAATAGGTCTTCGTAAAGCTGAAAGTTTCATGCCCATTTGTGATTAGTATTTGGATAAAGGATGTAATGTACGATTATTAATTTCCAATGAAATAAAGTATGGTTATGTTTATTTCAATTGCTTTAATAATATATATCCTGTTTTTGCATGTTTATATCCTTGAATAATTTTATTATTCTAAAACTGTCCATTGTTGGTTAATAATATGGGAATATTATTAAGGGAAGACAATTAAGGTATTCAATGAATTAGATATTGGACTTATCCCAAACTAAATGATTTTACTTAGATAAGTAAATCATAATTAGTTATCCTTAGACTTGAGATACCAGATAAGTGTCATGAATGTAGTGCATTTGTGTGAAGCAATCTACCGCTAACCGTAACTTGTAGTTATAAGGGTTGTTTTCAGAAATGTTGCAAAGTTCATGGTTTAGTCTTGTAGTCAAAATAGAATTTGTTCCTTCAAATTTGTTTTGAAGTTTAATACTATGGGCCACTCATAGAATTGACAAAATGTTTGCGTGGCCACGCCCAAATATGTTTTGGTAATTTTGTTCAATTATTTATATACGAGAAACTGAAATTTAATAAAGATTCATTTCTTTATTAATCAGAGTATTAGAAACAAAAGGATAATAATAACGATGAATCGTTAAGGGTTTTTCAGGAAACTCAGCTCGGTTTGAACTAGGGGTATTGGAGTGTTGCAAGACGCCGACCAATATCATTTTACTATTAATATATAACCAAGTGGGAGCTGTTGGAAATATGGTTATAGTTTAATACGTAAATTTCTAGAATCGAACACGAGACCTCGGGATTGCACACATTGCAAATGAGTACTAAGGAAAAATAATATATGTATTTTATATTTATTATTAGACACAAGTACTTAACGGATGTTAGTGTTTACCGTTAAATGACAAACGACCATTAGACGCAAAATAAGGAAAGAAGTGTTTGTGTAGAAATAGGAAACAAGAGAAGGATCTAGAACCCCTTGTGGGTTGTGGGTCGGCCGAACAAAGGGAAGGGGGTTCCCTAACCCTAACTTGGTCTCTAAACTTGGTCTCTAAGTTTCTTAATCCTATATAAACAACCCAAGGATCAATTGTTTTTGATAACTCTTGAACACACAATTATCCCTAACTTTTTCTCTCCTTCTTTCTTTGCTTGAGCCGATTGTACAACACCCCTAAGGGTTGTGGATCGATTTTTGTCAATCAAAAATTGTTCTTGTGTAGTTTCTTGCAAAACCTTAATACGGTTTAATTTGTGTGTACAAGAGCGAGGTAACAACACACTATTGTTGTTATCAAGAGATCGTTAAACAAAAAAGTAAGGGGTTTAACATTGATCTTCATAAACACTAATTAGGGTTCATCACTTGTTCATCCCCAATCAAGAATTGTTTGAGGTACGTTTTCGATTTATGTTTTAGTTAACTTTTACTTGTTATACTTGATCCTATGCTTCCGCTATTATGTGCTATTCGTTCTTAATTATTATATGATAGTTATAATTATAAAATTCTAACAATAGACGCAAAGAGGATACAGGAAATGGTACTTCAGTGGATAGTTGGAAATGTGCCTATTATGAGTTTTATGAAGGAACTCCTTATTTAAGAGATGGATGCGAAGGTATGTAATTTTATATATAACTACTGTTTATTTGTTTGTTTTTGAGTTCTAACATGGACATTTCTCTTATAGACTATCCTAGAGTTACAGAAGAGTGTGCAAGGTGCGAGGATAGTGATGGTTACTGTCACTATGATACCATATATGACGTTGACGGCTTAGTTTACAGTCAGAACTTTACTTGTGGTTTTTATGGAGATTACAATACCGATGAAAGCAGATCAAGCAAACCATCCATGGGTGTTCTTATAGGTAACTTTTCTAGGCTATAATTGACTTTTACGTATGTTAGCTATATTCTGGCGGAGTTGTTAAATTTTTTGTAACAAAATTTGTACAGAAAGCATAACGTATTAAGCAAATTTTATATGGCCCAAATCACTTGGAAATGGCTATTTGATTTGAGAATTTCCATTTTGTATTGGTCTTCAGTCAGGTGTTGGCATAAGTGTGGGGTTACTTTTTCTTGCAGCAATCATCTGTGCATCCCACAAACTAATCAAGAAAACGAGAACCAGAAGGCGGAGAGAGAGTGTTTCTAAACACACTAATGGTACTTTACTTTTAAAGCAACAAGAAGAAGCCAACCCGTTTGTTGTTTATCAAATGTCACTTTTCATATCATGTGAGGGAGAAGGCCATCGACTACTTTAACGATTATAGAATTCTCCCTAGGAGGTCAAGGTACAGTCTGCAAACAAGTCCGTTCTTGAGTGTGTGCACGTTCTTGAGTGTCTGCACTCACACATGGCCTCCAAATTCTGAGGGCCTATTGTAAACTGCAAGATTTTTAGGGCCTCAAAGTTTACGTACTTCAATATGTGCGATCGTAAATGGACTGGTTGCATATAATACAGCTAAACATATAGCCAGAAAACACGATGTCGATCCAATATCTACTCAAAGGTGTTAATATAGGTGAAATGAACATTTGAATGATACAAATGATATATCTCTGGTTGGTTCATAGTCTGCATATGCAGGGGAGCCGTTCTTATTCATTACTTAGGTTTGACCAATTTCTAAACCATGTAAATATTTTTAGTTTTTATAAACTTTGGATCTGACAAATTGGATTAACTTGATTATACGAGTCTAGCTAAGTTCTTGCTGCAAAGGTCTCGAGGGCACTTTGAAATATAGTGTGGTATTTGATTTGATATATATAGTTTAGTGACATCAATTAGAAAATCCGAATTGTTGAGTTGACCATGGGCTAATAGATTAAGTTTTCTGTGAAAAATTGAGAAATATGAAAAATCATGAAAAACGCAATTTGTAACCTTATATCCAAAGAACACTTTATCTATTGAAGTAGTTCCACCACCACATAAAAGCAACCAATAAGGCTGACCATGCATCTTAATCTAAGAGAGGATTATCATGCGCGGCATAGACTCGTGGTCTACGGGTAATTTCTCACCACACAACTCCAACTAATCAATCATAGCCACCATTATAAACCTAACACCTCAATCCATACACTTTCTATCTTAACAAACATGCAGTTACTTCAAGCTTACCATATTTTACTAGTTACCTTCCTTTCATTAACAGCAATATCAATAGCAATGTCAAACTTCGCTAAGCGAGGGTGCAATGATACGTGTGGGAAAGTGAGGATTCCATATCCTTTTGGAATTGGAGGAAACTGCTCTGTCAACAAATGGTACACTATTGATTGCAACTCCTCGACGCCATATCTTTCTGCACTCAACCACCTGGAGGTTGTGGGTGTTGACTTGGAAAATCAGATAGTCAGTGTAAATATGCAAAAGCTATCTGCATGCAGGCAGACGACCAAGAGCGTGGATCTTGCTAGTAGCCCCTTTTTGTATTCCAAATCACACAATAAATTTGTTGTGGAGGGGTGTGATAATGGTGTCATCTTGGGTGATGATGGTACTGTGCTTACCGGGTGTTCCAGCACTTGTAACAATCACACTACGACTACCGTTATGGATAGAAACAACCAATGTCTTGGCATCAATTGTTGTGAAACAACAATTCCTCATTATCTAAAGTCATACAGCATCAATCTCACGAGTTTGGTAAGGCTGGATGGAGACAGAGCTTGTGGTTCTGCCTTCTTGGTGGATCAGAATTCATACGATGCACGAAGGTCTCCTAGCAAGTCTTTTATTCCGACATCACTTCTGTGGACTTTAGGAGACCTTGACTATGATCAAATAAGTTGCTGCCATCTCCAGCCGGGGCCAAAGCTCGACGTGGACCTAGGTAACGGTACCTCAGTATACACTCGGAAATGCTTGTATTACCAGCCATTCAATGGAAACCCTTATTTACATGATGGATGCTATGGTATGAAATTTTGTATTTTGGTATATATAATATTAGTTCATTATAGTTGTTTTCAAGCATACAAACTTGTACTTGTTTGTATTTGTTTGATGGAACCTCAGATCACTTATAAAAAGTGCTTTTGAAGATACAGAAGAGTGTGCAAGGTGCAAGGATAATAAAGATTCATGTGAATACGTGAAATCGTATAATATTGATGGCTTTGTTAACAGATGGAACTTCAGCTGTTTATCTCCAGATTATCCCTACAGCGAATTCTCAATTTCTCCTATAGGTAATGCATTTTTGTTGCTTATAATCCATTTACTCTATATAGTGTTGGCTATCAGTTCAGTATCAGATTAATTTAATAGTGAAGTACACACAGTTAGGATTCAATTGTAAAAATAATTGCAGGTCTTCATTTAGGTGTTGTCATAAGCTTGGGGTCAGTACTTATTGCAGCAATCATCTATGCATTGTGCAAACTAATCAAGAAAACAAGAATCAGAAGACAGAGAAAGAGTGTTTTCAAACGCATAAATGGTGGTTTACTTCTAAAGCTACAAGAAGAAGCTGACCCGTCTTTAGTTGATAAAACCATACTATTCACTTCACGTGAGTTGGAGAAGGCCACTGAAAACTTCAATGACAACAGAGTTCTCGGTCGAGGAGGCCAAGGTACAGTCTACAAAGGTATGTTAACCAACGGAAGGATTGTGGCAGTCAAGAAATCAAAGATAGCTGATGAAAGCCAAATAGAGCAGTTCATCAATGAGGTAGTTATTCTTTCACAAGTTAATCATAGGAATGTGGTCAAACTGCTGGGATGTTGCTTAGAGACAGAAGTTCCTCTCCTTGTTTCTGAATTTATACCAAATGGAACATTATACGACCGTCTTCATGGTGAGACTCACGAGTTCCCAATGTCTTTAAATAAGAGATTACAAATTGCCACAGAGGTTGCAGGAGCAATTGCTTACTTGCATTCAGCTACTTCAATTCCAATATATCATAGAGACATGAAAACCACCAATATACTTTTGGATGATAAATACAGGGCCAAAGTTTCTGACTTTGGAACTTCAAGGTTTGTATCTATGGATCAAACTCACTTGACCACTTTAGTGAAAGGCACATTTGGCTACCTAGATCCTGAGTATTACCAATCTAGCCAATTCACTGAAAAGAGTGACGTTTATAGTTTTGGAGTTGTTTTGGTTGAATTGTTAACCAGAGAAAAGCCAATTTCCTTGACTAGATTTGGTGAACATAGAAGTTTGGCTACATACTTTATGGTGGCTATGGAAGAAGGGCGTGTTATGTCTATTTTTGATGCAGTTGTGATTAAAGATGGTAAAAGGGATGAGCTTATGGCATTAGCTAACCTTTCAATGCGATGCTTGGATCCAATCGGAAAGAATAGGCCAACAATGAAAGAAGTAGCTACAGAGTTAGAAGCAATACGGACATCACACATTCCCTCTATGGTTGAAACTGATATCGGAACAGTGATGTATGGCGCAGAATTACGTATGCAAACTTATGCTGAATCAACATCGACATACTGGAGTTTCACAGATACCATTACTCAATGATGCATAAAGGCCAGATTTGTTTTTAATATGTAATAAATTTATATATTGTCATATAGTTGCAAAGCATGTCATATAACTTTAGGTAATCATAAATCGATCCAGATTACCAAAATATTGGATGGATAGGACTGCTGTAAACATTTCGTATTCAATATGTGTCTAAAGCTTTATACTAATTTGTCATTTCAAGCAATAACTTTACCTTTGCTATCCAATGGATCACTGTTCTATGAAGACATGCTAATAAAGAACAACAATGACATATAATTTGCAAAAAATTTCTACAAGTAAAATCGAGTGACTCTGAGAGGAAAAGGCATAGGAAGTAATAAAGATTTAAATTAATAAACTCACCAATTAATGAACTACTTTGGCGAGCCAATGATGAGTTACGTATTTATGTTCGTAGCCGTTATAGTTATAATATAACCTCTCGCCTTGGCAATATCGCGAGTTGCAACCAAGAGGACCCGGCATTCACCATTTACACTGCATCTCACACATATCAGATTTTGCTTCTTCTTTGCTTCCCTAAAAAAAATATTGATGTATATATGGGGATGTATGTAAATCCCCATAAAAAAAAGCTACAATATATCGCAGCAAGTGAATAAGAAAGAATCTTTAGATATCTTACGGTGTAAAGTTGTTCATTCTGTTGATAAAACGAGCAATGTTTCCACGTTTATCAGGACAGATAACCAGACTCTTTGACGGATTTGATGCTAGAAGAATTGTCATCATGCTATCACAATCATCATGTTCACGATTTTTAATGTAATCTATGTCACCAATGTATTCAGTTATTAATTGTTAGCCCATTTAATGTTGTTAGTAAAAATATACTAGTGTTTAGTATTATTATGTTAAAGACATGATTTAGTTATTTCTGTATTTAGTTTAAGTCTTTGTTTATTGGGTCGAATTCACTGCAACATGGGTCATATTGGTTAACCCAAACAGCCCATTAGTTGGCAGTTATATTAGTTAGGGTAAAACCCGTTTTCTCAAACAACACAACGTTTGGTGAAAACATTGCAACGATTAGTTTAGTATTTATAGATGATTTTCGACCTGTGAAAAATCATCACAACCTTATATTCTATAAAGTCAAAGTTTCTAGTTTACTATTTTACCCGTTTTACTGTTACATTGATTTTACACAATTCACACAACTTTCAAACACCATGAAACACATATTGAAGAACAGAATTGATGACAAGAAGCCTGTGAACAATTGGTATCAGAGCTCTGGCTCTAATCCATGGGGAACGCCATCAATTCGACATTCAATAGGGTTCCAAAGTGGCCGTTACTTGTTAAGGGAGACCCCTAAAAGATTGTACCAGTGGAATATAAGAAGGAAGAAGAGTCTATCACCCAAAGGCAAACAACTTCTTGTACAAACTGTACTAGAAAACGAAGCATTCAATTCCTCAAAGGAATCAGAATGCTTGAAGGAACACAATTCGAAAACTGCCACAACAAAGAGAGAAAAGAAGTCCAAGTGTTATATATGCAAAGAAAAGGGACATGCCTATATTGGGCATGTGAAAACAGGAAGAAGTTGGCAGGGATTGAGTTACAACAGGAAATTGACATCACCAATCAAGTTATTGAGCAAGAAAGGATGTATCCAGAGAAAGTACACATCTTTGGAGACTATCTGGTAGAAGGGACAAACAAGGAGGATTGGAATAGTATCTGGTATGTAAGCAAAAACTACAATCACCATATGTGTCCTAGGAGAATATTATTCAATAATGTCAATTATAGGTTTAAGATGTTAGGAAAGGAAGAGTATGAGAGAAAATTCATTTTCTCTTATGGAATAGGTAGTGCAACAATCAAAACAGAACTTGGTGGTTTAGTGGTTAGACATGTGCAGTATACACCAGAAGTTTCACTCAATATAGTAAGCCTAGAATTACTTAAGAAACAAGGTTTCTCTGTTAAGATAAAAGATTCTAGATGTGGTATTTATCATATGTACTATGAAGATACAAGTCTACAGATTCCATCAGAAGAGAAAATATAAAATGTTGGGCCAAGAGTGGTTGTGAAAGAACATAACCAATATTTGCAAAAGTACTTTGAATCTGTTGATCCAGGAGATGCATGTTCACTTGTTAAAGGTTTAGAGGATTTAGATTGGAACAAAGAAGTCACTCAAGATTACATTGATGATGATTATCTCAGTTACAATGGAACATTGTATGCTCTCAAGGTCAATTCCTTTTCAAGATTTCTTTCTTTTATGAATATGTTAAAGAAAGATGACATACTTTACAAAAATTGGGAAGTGTTCAATAAGAGGTTTGTGGACATGTTAAAGTGGTTTTATCTTGTGCATTTAAATTATGATGTACTTGAGACAATACCACCCATTATCAAAGATGTAGAAGTGAATCTACTATGTTTATTAAAAGTTGTGGAAAGTTTGGGAGGCTACTTCTCAGTCACTGTTGGTGATAAATGGGGAACAATAGCCCAGTTACAAGGTTTAGATATCAAAGATGGTGAAGCAATGATGCATTGCTACAAAAGGTTTATTGATCTAGTTGTCATTTACCATGAAACTGCTCATGATCCTTGGGTTGAAAAATCGTTTGAAGTGGGAGAAGCAAGCAATGTTGGCTTGGCAATGGACCTACAAGGTCAGAAGGATATGGGAGTGAAGATGGTGCATTAGATGCAAGACAAGACCATTTTGGTGTTAAACTTGAAGCAGAAGAAGAAGGACAACACAGCAGCCAGTAATGATTTTGATGTCATTACTTGAAGATTGAAGATTGAAGCAAGCAGACTCAAGGAAATTTGATACTAACAAATTAGGGGGGAAATTGTTAGCCCATTTAATGTTGTTAGTATAAAATAACAGTGTTTAGTATTATTATGTTAAAGACATAATTTAGTTATTTCTGTATTTAGTTTAAGTCTTTGTTTATTGGGTCGAATTCACTGCAACATGGATCATATTGGTTAACCCAAACAGCCCATTAGTTGGCAGTTATATTAGTTAGGGTAAAAACCATTTTCTCAAACAACACAACGTTTGGTGAAAACATTGCAACGATTAGTTTAGTATTTATAGATGATTTTCGACCTGTGAAAAATCATCACAACCATATATTCTATAAAGTCAAAGTTTCTAGTTTACTATTTTACCCGTTTTACTGTTACATTGATTTTACACAATTCCCACAACTTTCAAACACCATGAAACACATATTGAAGAACAGAATTGATGACAAGAAGCCTGTGAACATTAATGTCAAGTCCTTTGTAGGGCCATCAGCTTCTACTGCATAAGAGGTGGCAAAACTAGTTTGTTAGGCAGGTTGAGTGATGACTGGTTGGATCTGGCCAAGTTGTGAACACCTTCTATATATTTTTTGAAATTCATAAGTCATAAATGTTTTAAGATTATTACATTATTACAATAATATATTAACATTTTTAATTAAAGGCATGTAAGATGTTTCATGCATTTCAATATTTGGATGAATTTCGACCCATTTGACTCATTTCTTGTTAAAACTATTAACTTAACCCGTTTCAAACATTGCCCAAATTGACCCATTTATAAGTAACGAGTCAAAATTGCCACCTCTGATTGGCATAAGAAGCCTCTTTTGCTAACACCAAGTAGTTATTTATTTCATTACCCTTCGCAAGAATCGAATATGACAAGCAGTGGAGGGCATTCACCTCTCTTTAACATGGCTCTGCAGTACTCCAATGTTTCCGTGTTTTCTTTGGCAATAACCTTCAATAAGAGCCACATAAGATAACCCATATGCTATAATGGAAACATGGAATTTATGATCGTTTCTGTTAAGTACAAGGGTCATCCCATTTTCGTAAGGGAGACTGTCTCAAACTTAGATACCTGCATTCCACATTTTTCAAAGATCTTGGAGCCAAATTGATAAAGTGAGATCATCACTATATTGCATGTTGAGGGAGGTTAGAGCTGAAGCTAGAGACCACATTTATTTTAGTCTGTGTGTGGTTTCTTCACTTAGAGCATATGCTAATAGTCTTCTCCTCTTCGTATGATGCACTATCCGTTTCCTACGTCTCCCAAAATCTGCTAGTTTAAAAATATATATTGGAAATTAAAAGTGCTTGGAACAACAACAAAAAATAATTAATGACCTCAACATCTTATAGTTTGGGGCTATGAGAAGGGAAAAAAAAAAGTGTGAACTAATACATATCAAACGATCAGAAGTCTGAGATATTTAGGATAGAACTGTAAGAACAACCATGCTTAATTGTTAATTTATAGAACTATAGACGAGTAGCATACAGAGTAGAGATATGGTAACTAAGAAGTAAATGAGCTAAAGTCAGATTCACTATTTCTGATTCAGATTGTTCAAAGTTGTCACAACCCGCTATTTCCCAGGTCAATACTATTTTCTAAACTTGAATTTAAATTCTTGACATTTACTTTAAAACAATTTACATGAGCTCTTTTACTTGAACCGACACGAATTTGTGAATACATTCTAAGTACACTAGGACTTAGGCTATTTTTAGTCCACAATGCTCCAGTACCTTGCTCCTACTCCAGTTCACAATTTTATACTATAAAACAAATTTCTACTCTTTAAATACTTACGGTTTTAAATTCAAGAAACGTTAATTTTTATTCAAGAATTTAATGCCCGACATACCCGATTTTCACAACAATTATTTTCAAGGTATTTTTATACTTCCAAAAATTATTACAAAAGTCCCAAAAATATTTCCTGAAGCCCAAGGCAAATTCTTTACAACTTGTGTTTAATTACGTATAACTTTCGTTAATCACCAAACCAACAACCAATACATATTTTTATTACCCAATACATTCAAAATATACACTTTTATATATACTAAAACATATTTTTCTTCCAATTTTACACAAGTTCCACCCCATTCCCCTATCTATATATTTACAAGATACATCATTATTAGGACATGACTTAACTAGTACAAAAAAATTCAAATAAGAGACATGACCAATTAATAAGGTATGCTAAACCATACTATGTCTCCCCTACTCCCCATGAAATCCGGCCACCTTTAAGGGTGTTTCCCAAAGATATTTTTGACCCAAGACTTTCCTATCCTATATATATACATACTTATTTTACTTACACTAGGAAAGAAAAAAAAACAAAAATATTACCTCCCATAAGCTTGAACCATTCGACACAACCAAAGAAGGAGCAAGGAAAAAGGAAGCTAGTTGGGCAAAAATCAAGAATACTAAGGGTAGATCACAAGGGCTAGAGTACTAATATTGGGGTTATACAAGTGTTTTATAAATCTCATCTCACTAATCAACCTTGTAAGTAAACTTACCCTACTAATACTTCATGGTTTTCATGATTTTCATGCTTGTTAAGTATCTACACTTGTTTATCACTTGGTACATGTTGATAAGTTTTAAATCTACAATGATCCATTAGCAAAAGTTATGTTTTAAACAAGCTCTTATAACAAAG
>LBNU01009454.1:34689-46621 GCA_014162995.1 Artemisia annua
TTTGGGTTTTTAGTTTGCTAACTTCTTTTGGTCACAACTTTTGACTCGTGTACTCGTTTTCGATGATTCAAATTGTTATGTTTTCCTTTTTAAGTCCTCTATAACAGTAGCTAAGTGTATCATATCATGATCACACTATTTTGGTTGTGGTTCTCAATATAAGTCACTAGTTTCCTTGATTACTAAACATAGGTTAACATGTAGCTTTCTTAACTTGTTTTAAAGATTTTTATACATCATGAACATAACATAAAGACCATATATAGCATAAATGAAGTATAAGAATCATGAAAATGATTTTGAGAAAGAGAGTGTGTTAGGGTTTCTTACAACTTTTGGCTTTCTAAAGAAAGGAAGTCAAGTATGAAACTAGGACACTAAACCTGTGCTTGCAAACCCTTCACCACAACTCTTGCAAACCCTTGCTAACCTTTACATAACCCTTGTGAAAGCCATTTAACCTCAGCCCCTAACACCTTGTGTAGCTCCTAATTCAACCATGGAATCACCAAACAAACTCTTGATTCATGTAGAGACTAACTATGCCTTCAACTTTGTAGTGTAACTTGAAGCTTGAAGATCAAAGAATGATGAAGATGAATGAGGATGGTGAATCGTTTATGAGAGAGGAGAAAGGGATATGTTTTTGGTTTTGAAGGAGTTGTGATTTAGTATATGATAAGTCTTGTATAAGTAGCTAGATATTACAAGACTTACTTGTTAATTTTCTACACATGTTCCAATCCTATGCAAGATCAATCCTCATCAAAGCATGTGGCTTTGGTGAGTCATATAAACGTCTAATAGGGCTGAAAATGAGGAGGTGGGAAGTTATTTGTGATCTTTAGATATTATCTTATGTTTACGGAGTGAGTTTTGGTTCCGTTAATCGCTAACTGTAAGTAGTTAAGTCACGAAACGTAAAACCAGGTATCATAAAAATACGAAAATTGTAGAAATGATTAAAACATATAAATATACTCTAAAAAGTATATTAAATGAGTGATAAGTTTTATCAGGTTACTTAATTATCGTAAAAACCTAAAAGCGGAATTGTTAAATATCTAGTTAAAATATTTAGGAAGAGAATTTCAACTTGACTTCTCTTAGTGAGATATTTTGAAAGATAATATCTAGTTGATGACTTGGCATATCATTAGGCACGAAATTTTTTAAATGTATTAGTCAAAAGGTGATGCGGGTATCGGGAATGAATAGTAAACGTGAATAGTGAAAATGAATAGTAACCCGAAAATGCAAATTGTTGCAACTTGAAGTTGACAAAGCAAAAATTGCTGTAATCTCGAAACTTCCACCTCCTACTAATGTGAAAGGCATTAGAAGCTTTTTAGGACATACAGGATTATATTGACGATTTATTAAAGATTTTTCAAAAATTGCTCGACCTTTAACTAAACTTCTAGAAAAGGACGTTATTTTTGAATTCGATGACGAATATCAAAAAGCTTTCGAATCTCTTAAAGAAAAGCTCACATGCACACCAATTATAATAAGTCCAAATTGGAATTTACCATCTGAATTAATGTGCGATGCAAGCGATTTTGCAGTCGGAGCCGTTTTAGGACAAAAAGATGGTAGACATTTCCATCCTATTTACTTTGCTAGCAAAACACTCAACGCTGCTCAACAAAACTACACGGTTACTGAAAAAGAACTCATGGCCATTGTATTTGCATTCGATAAATTCCGAGCATATCTAGTTTTATCTAAAACTGTGGTCTATACAGATCATTCCGCTCTCAAATATCTATCTAAAAACCAAGACGCTAAACCACGTCTTATTCGTTGGATTTTCCTTTTGTAAGAATTTGATATAGAAATCAAAGACAAAAAAGGTGTTGAAAACGTAGCCGCCGATCATTTGTCTCGTTTAGAAAATGAAGATGAAGAAATACAAATTGAAATAGATGATAGTTTTCCCGACGAAACTCTTAATGCGATTAGTTCTCCAGACACGCCTTGGTTCGCATACCATGCAAACTATCTGGCAGGAGACATATTACGAAAAGGAATGACTCACCAAGAGAAAAGAAAATTCTTCTCAGATGTAAAGAAATATTTTTGGGATGAACCATACTTGTTCAAAATCTGTCCTGACGGAATAATTCGTAGATGTGTCTCGGGACCTGAAACTCGTGCTATTCTTGATAAATTTCACCATGGACCTACCGGTGGACATTATGGCGCTACCATTACCGCTAAAAAGGTATTTGAATCTGGATTCTATTGGCCAACAATTATAAAAGAAGCACATACTCTAGTTCGCCTTTGCGAAGCATGTCAGAAAACTGGAAGCATTTCTAAAAAAGATTAAATGCCCATGAATTACATTCAAGTTTGTGAAATTTTTGACATCTGGGGTATAGACTTTATGGGACCCTTTCCTAAATCATCAAAATTCGAATATATCCTAGTCGCTGTTGACTATGTCTCAAAATGGGCAGAAGCCCAAGCTCTTCAAACATTTCTTAAGAAACTATTCTATCGTTTTGGAATACCAAAAGCTCTAATTAGCGACAGCGGCACTCATTTTTGCAACAAATTAATGGAAAAAGCTATGAAAAGATATGGAGTTAACCATCGATTCTCTACATCGTGTCACCCTCAAACTAGTGGTCAAGTTGAAAATACTAATAGAGCTCTTAAAAGAATACTTGAGAAAATAGTTAAAGAAAATCCAGCAGTTTGGTCAAGGAAATTAGATGATGCTCTATGGGCCTTTAGGACTGCTTATAAAACTCCAACTGGAACAACACCATATAAACTCATATATGGTAAAGCATGCCACCTACTATTTGAATTAGAACACCGTGCATACTGGGCACTTAAAAATTATAACCTAGATCTAATAGCGGCCGGTGAAAAATGAATGTTTCAACTTCATGAATTAGACAAACTACGCTTTTATGCTTATAAAAACTCTCGTCTTTATAAAGAAAAAACTAAAGTTTGGCATGATAGGAAATTAAAAATAAGAAAAGAATTCAAGAAAGGAAATAAAGTACTCCTTTTCCAATCAAAGTTCAAAAT
This sequence comes from Artemisia annua, assembly GCA_014162995.1. Classification (NCBI taxonomy): domain Eukaryota; kingdom Viridiplantae; phylum Streptophyta; class Magnoliopsida; order Asterales; family Asteraceae; genus Artemisia; species Artemisia annua. The sequence continues at coordinate 37,741 of LBNU01009454.1, forward strand.
CAAACAACCAAAACTTACAAGCCGTTGGGTTGGGCCTTATATTGTTAAACACCAATATCCATCCGGATATGTTGAACTATACGGACATGACGATAAAAGTTTTACAATCAATAGTCACAGGCTTAAATTGTATCATGAGGAAGAAAGTTTCAACGATAGAAGGGTAGAATCAACAACCTTCTTTCCAAATGACTAAAACTCACTAATCACATGAGTCGAGCTATAGACTCTGAAATTAGCGCTTGGCGGGAGGCAACCCATTTTATTTCGTTTCATTTTGTTTCATTTTGTTTTATTTTCTTTTTCACTTATTTAATTAACGCATTGTTTAAATCACACTGTACATCTTAAGTGTGGAGGTAAAAAAACCAAAAATATAAAAAATATAAAACCCACAAAATCCAAAAATATTTTCCGTTTTTGTGTGTTTGTTTTTATCTTTTGCAGATTACTATGAAGACCGCATTTGGGAAGCACAGCTCTTCATGCTCTCTCATTTTGGCCTAGGGAAGTTACTCTTTTTTTCTACTAATACTTTTCTTATTTTTTTTATCTATCCAGTTATAAACATTGAAGGCAATGTTCAACTTGAGTATGGGAGGGGGGGGGGGAGTCAAATAGAAAAATATTTATTTCACAAAACCGATTATATGACTAAACCATTTTCTCCCTACTTAAAACTTAAAAATTATATGTTTTTACATTTTATTAAGGCAAATCCATTTGGATTAACACTATAGCTAGACACAATTTCATTCACCACAAATGTGAGATAACTAGGGCGTGCAGATTTCGGGTTTCTTCCACAAAAACAGAAACCAAACCGAACCGTAGAAAACCGAACCATATTTGTACCGAACCAAACCGAATTAGATATTCGATTTTCGGTTGGTTATGATTTTGGCAAAATAAAACCCGAACTCAACCGAAAACGAATTCACATAAATATATATATTTTTCATATATTTATATTAAAAAAAAAACATTAATACTAAGTATAAATATAATAGTTTTTAAGCTTGAAGTTTTTTTTGCTAAAAAAATCTATATAATTAAATAAATAAATAAATAAATTAATGTAATTCAGGTTATTCGGGTCAATTTCCGGTTATTTAGTATGGTTTAATCCAATTTGAATTCGATTCGGTTTGATTTTCGATTTTACTTAAAAAAAATAACCAAATTAACCGCGCCGAATGAACCGAACAACCCGATAACTGAACCAATAAACACTTTACTCTATAACAAGGAATCTAATGGATCAAGTGGATAAGCCCATTAAATTATAATGACCTGTTCACTTTAATTCTTTCAGAGGCCATGAGGGAATGGTTTTTCCAAGTAAAAACATTTTTCCTACTTTTCAGTTTAATCAACTACAGCATACTACAATATTTTTCCTAATGGATCAAGTGGATAAGCCCATTAAATTATAAAATTGGACTATTAGGTCATGATAAATTACATGGAGCGATGTTATGATGTTAATGAGCATTGAAAAAATATTTAAAAAAAATAACACTATATTTTTTATGATCGACCAAATAACAAACTAAAAGTAACGGACTTGAGTCTTGTCGATAAGAATGTAGCATACATGTAGCGACTTATCAAAGATCAATGATTGGCTCACTGAATTTCTAAATCTGCGCATGACATGTAGTTTTTATTTTGGGTAAAGGGTTAATTTACCTTGGAAAAAAATGACATGTAATTTTTAAGTATTGTCAATTTATCGATAGAAGATTTCGTTATTAAACATTGGGTGTATTATGTACCTAAAACAAAATTATTTGATTACGGGTTATAAAATGCAGAAACCAGCTAGTTATGACACGGTGCAATCTAAAACTAACGTATTTTTTGCACAAGTTGATCTTAAGATAAAGAATTAACTTTAAAATTTGTTGTTATCCCTTTTGTTTAAGGAGTAGGTACTTATATCATAAAAGTTAAGTTAATTTAAAATCACAAAACGGTCCAGAATCTGATAAAGTTATTTGACTTTCGATCTCTTAATCATGGAGAAATAAATATTGGATAAAAACTTGAATAGTTTCAAAAAGTATAAAAAATACAGTAGTATTTTACTTATACTCTAATGAAATGAAATGTGGCTATATATTTACACGAGGCAGTGACAGTTTGACATCACCAATTCTAGAAGGCAAAACCAGATTGCTACCCTTAAATTGTATGTGTCTGTTTGGGGTTTTACTCGTTTTTCTTGAACCATATTATTTAACTTTTGTACCATTAAATATATGGAGTGTGTTTGGTAAAAATAGCAGTGAGTAGTGTGCTGTGAGCAGCAGCCACAACTCACAGCTTATAGCTCATAGCTTTTTAAAGAAGTATTGAAAAAATGAGTATTCTTAAAAAATAGTAAAACTTTTTATGAGAGATTGACACCATTTAAGACGTGATATAAAATGATAATATGTAACAATAAAGAATTTAAGACATTGTCTTTTATGAAACAAAACCATAATCAGATACCGTATACACAACCCATTTTGACTGTATTTAATAAAATTAATTCTATTTTCATAAAATAATAATAATAATAATAATAATAATAATAATAATAATAATAATAATAATAATAATAATAATAATAATAATAATAATAATAATAATAAAATCACATAACGATGTGGCAAAATTATTTGTTCAATCAAATAGATTCTTGCTCTTTCATATTAATTGGACAAATTATTTTGTCATATCATTGTGTGAATGTTTTTTTGTAAACTTTTTGTGAACGTAGTATTCCTAGTCTAATAAATCCTTTCAAGCCATGTTTTATGACAAATGTAGGATATGATGATTATTGAATTAAAAGTTTAAAACATTTGAGATATCACATTCTTTAATATCTTTTTTACTTTTGATCTGTTTATAATACAAGTTTTTGTTAAAAGCCAGACTATATAATAAATGAGAAATAGGTCTTAAATAAATATTACTCCATTTGCTTGATCACTAATTCACTATGTAATCAAACACAAGCCGGTGGTTTGAGACATAACCGCTGCTCAATAGTTTAACTATTGAGCTACAATCACACATTCACACTTTATCTCGTTTATATCGTTTGCGGTATAATACTATATATATAATGTCGCGGCGGTCCTATGGAAACGTGTCATGCTGCTTCCTGATTGGTTCTCGCTATAAAATATAATTCACTGTGGGCCGGTTTTAGTAGCCCATGCAGTAGCCCGTTGTAGCTATTGTCACGTGGGTTTTATCAAGGGTTTGCACAATTCCTTTTATCAATAAAAATATTGCTTTGGCGAGACCTTATGTAGTTAACTAGTTATGTTGAGTTGTTGACATAAAACCTATGTCAAATACTACTGAACACGGATGTGCTAGAAACTGCTCCAAATATTTTTGCCTGATTTTATTTTGTGATTTTTGTCCATGACTTATAATGTTAGAAAAGAAGAATGTGAATAACTTTTCGAATTAAGAAGTTAATATTTGGTCATTTATGTTATTGTTTTGTTATTTGTTCCCGTGTTTTTATCACTTTTTAAGATAAATAAAATAAAATATAATAATAATAATAATAATAATAATAATAATAATAATAATAATAATAATAATAATAATAATAAATAAAATAATAATAATAATAATAATAATAATAATAATAAATCACACAACGATGTGGCAAAATTATTTGTCCAATCAAATAGATTCTTGCTCTTTCATATTAATTGGACAAATTAATTTGTCATATCATTGTGTGAATGTTTTTTTGTAAACTTTTTGTGAACGTAGTATTCCTAGTTTAATAAACCCTTTCAAGCCATGTTTTATGACAAATGTATGATACTAGATCATAAGCCTAAAATATGTAATGCCGTAAGAAGCTGAATGTAATAAGAGAGAAGCAAACCGATTCGTTACTCTTGTAAAAGTTGATTTACAACTTGCGAGTATCTGGTCAAACTTATAAAGTTGTAAATTGAACCAAATTTGCTTCTCGTGTATATTTTGCTTTGGATGGTTGACTATGTTTCAGTTTTATATGCGTTATTATAAGAAGAATGATGTGATGAGTCCACGTAATTAATTATAACGAGGTTGATCACCTGCGCGTTACCGCGGAATGTTTTGCCAAAGAAGGTTTAGCAGGCGTTGCAAAAATAGGAATGGTAGAAACAATATATAAAAACTGCAAGAGTGGCAACTCAAATGAGCTTGAATATTAGTTGTTAGTCTGATGTTCATCATTATCAGACAACTCAAGCTTGTTAACCAAAAAGACCCAAACATCCCTCTAAAACTTAGGTTTTCAGTATCTCTAAAACCCCTTAAAACTACCCAATCACCCTTTCAGAGATAATCTAGCACTTATGCTGCTAGTAAGCAACTAAAATCAATTAGTAACATATTTCATCGACATAAAATCAATTAGATAAAAAGTACTTTCTTGATATGTAAGTGCCTCAAGCCATTCCTCAACAACCTATCCTCACACTAACCTTAAACAACATCACCAGGCCAATATCTCAACTGTTACAATCCGAATCTTCAGTTACCTCAAACCCTCACTTTCACTCTCCACAACAGAAACCAAATAATTACTACACCCCCACACCCATCCTCCTCCCCACATGCTTCCAAAGTTGCTTTGAAAGCTTGCCACTAAATTCTTTAAACTGATGTTTACATCTTCTGGTTGCTAATGTAGAGCACTTCTTAATTCTTGCAATCCCTAAAGCATATAGATATGCCCCACATTAGCGTATAGGGTCATGAAAATCAAGCAATATAATGTGAAGATATTTTAAAGGCACTTACATATCGAAACTGGTCCACTTCCACATCCAGAGTTTTGTTTAGGATTGAAAAATACCTTTCGCCTTGTTTTGAAGGTCTTTGTTAATCCTTTTTTGATTTGCTTCAAACTCCTTTGCTATCCTCGCTTCCTCAATATAACGAACATAAAAGTAATCATATAACAACAATAACTATACAATATATAAATAAAGTGATGCTAATTGTTAACACATTTAAGTTTTTACTTTCACATGTCCTGTATAAAGTGCTCCACTTGGCTCTAAAGGATCCCATAGAGAGACATATTTGCATATGCTTTCTTTGGAATCTATTACAATGATCAGCTTATATTCTTTTTAACCATTACCTCAATTTCATTTATTGAAACCATTAATATCAGATATGAAAAATATCAAACTGTGAATCATATCAACTTACATAAAGATCAAAACTGACATTTTTAGGACAAATTTATCCATGATTCTGTTGGTTTATATGTGTTTCTGTGTTCCCAGATTAGGGTTAAGATAATCAATAAGGTACCGGATATTCACTTGAAATCGTGGTATCACTTTCCAATAGAAACTATTCGACCCTATGCCTGGGTTACACGAATATCTCTATGGGATAAGACCAAGTGATGTTCTTGTTTTAGGCACAAATCAAGAACAGAAGCGTATTCAAGTGTTTAGGGTTTATGTGTTAATCGTACTTCATGCAGAATGTTATGACCTCTATTTATAATAGAGAATACTCAAACCCTAGCCCATGGAATTATGTATATTTAACGGCCCATTAAATATATCATAACACTTTCCATAATAGTAGGAATCAGTGATAATTAGTGGAAACAATATTACCACTAGCAGTGGTAATATTAACACTAGCAGTGGAATCAGCAGCAGAGTCATAACTGCTAGCAGCAGAGTCTGATTCATACCAGCAGCAGAGTCCACTGTCAGCAGAATCCACTAGCAGCAGAGTCAGCTAGCAGCAGAGTCAGCAGAATCCACTAGCATAACCACAATTGAGTCAGGGTGTTCATGGACCAAATGGGTGTACACTCCGTACTTCCAAACCCATTACCAGGTGTGAACTCATCCCTCAAGTGCACTAAATTTACCAACAATCCTCCCCAAATTTAGTTCACTTCCTTTGCATGAAAAATAAACAATAAACAAAACAAGTGCATAAATGAAAATATCTTGAGGATTGAATTTCCACATTAGTACATATACATTCAAATATTCGAGAATCAGGGTGTTCTAAGAATTGAACCCTTCAACCCATTTGAATACCTGAAGATAAATACACACAAGTTTTCAAACACTTAAATACTCCTGACACTATTACAAGCCATGTGTCCATATCCAATTCATAAATATTGTAAAAGCTAAAAGTCCAAAGCTTCCTGAAGCGGCAAAACTTCAACATTTACATAGGTGGTTCATCTTTTAATCATGATCCTGCTCAGCACTTTGTCAAAGAAAATAACCATTAAGAAGTGAAGACTTCATCCTCCTTTCCAGCAGGTAACAAACACAACCTTGGGATGTAATATAAACATGTGCTTCAGTCCACAAAATGTTCAGCTTTCCACATTGAACTCAACTTCCAAGTTTCCTCATAAGGGAGTTGGGTATCTTTGCAATGAGTGACTAAGTTGGACTTAAACCCATCCCTGTAGCAGACTTTAAAACCAAGTCTCTAGCCAAACCCTTCGTCAAGTGATCAGCTAAGTTTTGTTGAGATTTAACAAACACTATAGATACCACCCCATTCATGATAAGCTCACGAATCATGATATGCCTGACACCTAAGTGTCTAGACTTCCCATTGTACATCTGGCTATAAGCCTTTGCCAATGTAGCAGCACTTCACACCGGATAGAAATATGTGCTATAGGTTTAGGCCACAATGGAATCTCAAGAAGCAATTTTCTCAACCATTCAGCTTCTTTACCAGCAGCAGCTAGAGCCACAAATTCAGATTCCATGGTTGAACTGGTAATGCAAGTTTGTTTCTTGGATGCCCAAGAAATTGCACCTCCACCAAGTAGGAATACCCAGCCACTGGTAGATGAATTATCTTCAGTGTTACTGATCCAACTTGCATCAGTATATCCTTCTAGTACAGAAGGATAACCAGTATATGAGAGACTATAATCCATAGTTCTCTTCAAATACTTAAAAACCCTCTGAATTGCTTGCCAGTGATGAGCACTAGGATTACTAGTATACCTGCTCAGTTTACCCACTGCAAAAGCAATATCAGGCCTAGTACAAGTCACGGCATACATCAAGCAGCCAATTACCCTAGAATAATCAAGTTGAGATACAGCTTTGCCAGTATTAGGCATTAACTTCTCACTTGTATCCATAGGAGTACTCACTGGAGTACAATCAAAGTAATTAAATTTCTTCAACACCTTCTCAATGTAATGAGACTGTGAGATAGAAATCTTGTTACTTTCATGTTTAATCCTAATACCAAGGATAACATCTGCCTCCCCCATATCATTCATGGAGAACTTTGATGACAAAAATTCTTTTGTAAGATCAACTTGATTTTGATCAGTGCCAAAGATCAACATGTCATCAACATATAGACAAATGATGACTCCTTTACCAGATTCATCAAATTTGCTGTATACACATTTGTCAGCCTGATTAAGTGAATAACCACTAGACAAAACCACTTCATCAAATTTTTGATGCCATTGCTTAGGTGCCTGTTTTAGTCCATAAAGAGACTTAATCAGTTTACACACCTTGTTTTCATTGCCAGGCATGATGAAGCCCTGAGGTTGTTTCATGTAAACTTCCTCATCTAAATCACCATTCAAGAAAGCTGTCTTCACATCCATCTGATGAATAATCAGATTGTGAATTGATGCCAAAGCAATTAGCAATCTTATGGTACTGATACGAGCCACAGGGGCATAAGTATCAAAATAGTCTATTCCTGACTTTTGTTTAAAGCCCTGAATAACTAGTCTTGCCTTGAACTTTTCAACAGTTCCATCTACCTTCATTTTCTTTTTGAAAATCCATTTGCAACCTAGAGGTGTGCAACCAGGTGGTAGATCAGTCAACACATAAGTGTTATTGCCCATGATGGAATCCATCTCATCATTAACTGCTTCTTTCCAGAAAGCAACATCCTGGGACTTCATTGCTTCTTCAAATGTTTTGGGATCATCCTCAATAATGAAGCAATATGAGTATTGGTCAGAGACCTCACTCCTTGTACCTTCAATTAAGTATAATTGAAACTCAGGTCCAAATGACTTTGGAGTCCTCACCCTATTGCTCCTTCTGAGCTCAGGTTCAGGTTGTTGTTCCACAACCTCAGCAGGAACCTCATCAGGTCTTTCTGAAGCACCATTGTCATTGGTTTCATTTGAAATCCTTTGACTTGGTCTAGGGATAGATGAGAATCTATTCTCATCAAAGAGTGCATCCCTTGATTCAATTATAGAGTTAATTGAAACAGATTCATTAGGTTCAATAACATAGAACCTATATGCCTTGGAATGCTCAGCATATCCAACAAAGATGCATTCAATGCCTCTTTCACCCAAAGTTTTCTGCTTTGGATCAGGGAGTCTTACAACAGCCCTACAACCCCAAATCCTGAGAAAGTTCAGGTTGGGTTTTCTTTTAGTCCAGAGTTCATAAGGGGTAACCTTGTTCCTTTTGTTGGGAATCCTATTTAATAAATAGCAAGTGATGCGTGCGGGACTACAACACGCACTACGTTTTACCTCTCGAGGGATCTCGAGAAGCTTGCAATCCCCACCAGGCAGTGTACCTGACCGATGTAGTATAGTGTAGTGGCAAGTACCGGGGGATTGATCGTTCTCTCACAGGGAATAGTGTTCGTTAGGCTAAAGGCTACTCTAATCTAGGTCTAAGGGTGGAGGAAGATTCTTTTTGTATTTTTATGTTTTATGAAAGCAGTAAAATCTCTGGTTTTGGAGGATAGGGCGGAATTAGTTGCTAGTCAACTAACCCAAGTTATCTACTTCTAAGCTACTTATATTTTTTGTATTTTTTGTTTTGGAGAAAATCAGTGGTGGAGA
>LBNU01009454.1:47913-69307 GCA_014162995.1 Artemisia annua
TAATAACACATTATTACACTGTCTCACTCTTACTTTGAGAACTTCTATTTGCCAAGAGAATTCCATAGTACATACCGCGGCTGCAATTAAAACTCAGGGTTTGGATTCCAAGTCCAAAATGAGTTAATTCCAAACTCATTGATGAAGCTAGTCCCTGAAAGGGTTGCCTTCCCCCTGATGAGATCCCTTCAGCCTGAGCTGAACTCCATCATCACGATGAATATCATTCAGTCCAGAGTGTTACTCACTGAAATTCATCACACACTGAATAACACTTAACCACTATCTGAGACAGGGTGTTCAGGGACCTTATGGGTGTACACTCCGTACCTCCTGACCCATTACAAGGTTTGAACTGAACCCTCAAGTGCACTAAATTTTCCAACAGACAATGGGAATGGGTGCTCTTGCGTTCCTTCCTCGTGAGTATGCCTATAGAGGCAGCCGTCTCCAAACTCACATGGGACGCATCAAGGACCCATACACATGGTTTGATACGGTAGAGGATGTAGACGCATCTCGGTGGCTCCATGAGCAACAGTGCATCTCGCTCCTCGGCTCCTCAAGTGCATAAAATTCATCTATTAACTAACATTTTAGTATATTGATAATAGTATAATCAATAGCAGTTCGGTTGTTTGTCCTATTCAATGAGATAATGCCTGAAAACATCCAAAAGACGACAAAGACAATCAAAAACGACAAGTCCTTTGCGAGACACGTTTACGTCACAACAACAATTATTGAAGTGTAGCGACATGCATACATTGAAATACCTATGACAATAACAATCAATGTAACGCTAAGAAAGACGACCAAAATGGTGAGCCCATGAAATCCGTGCAATCCTACTCTGGTTCCAGAGGTTTTCCCAAATAAAAGTCAAAGCAGGCAGCAAGAGCTGCACGCTGCAAAGCAGCAGTTTTGAATTTTTAATCACCACGTGGTTTTTTAGCAAATAAATACTCGTAAATAAATAAGTAAAAATTGTACCTGTTGCCGAAAATGTGTAGATTATAAGCACCTTGTGTGAAACGACAAATACACCCAACGTCATTCTAGTTGGTGGACGTAGGTTGTGAATGTGTTTTGCTCGAGCTTATAATTCCAAGACCACCCATTTCAATAGTAACATGACAAGAAAATAACTATGATCTTGTATTTTCTTGGTTTCTGAATAAAAAACAAATTGAACTTTCAGATCTAATGTTTTTATTTGTATTTCTATGGTAAAACAATTTGATTTAAAACATACAAACAAACACACCAACAATTTTAACACGTTTAACAACATATCAACACTTTATATAACAAAATTTGAACACTAAAAATAGTAGTAGCAAAAAATGTTTTTATTCTTTAACATTAGCAAACCCCGACATATGATGGAGAAAACATACAGATCTAACTTAAAGACCATACCATACATAAAAGTTAAAAGCAACAGATAGATTTAACATTTAAACACCAAGAAAATCACCATATAAAGTAATGCATCGTGATATTTAACAAGATTTAGAGAATTATAATAAAAACTTACATAGATATACAAGATCAAACCGTCTTTCAGCATCATCTGTGGCTGTGGTGGTGGCTTTTAGGGGTGTGTTTTTGTTGTTTAAAAAGGTGAGTGTGTAGAGAATGATGAAAGAAGATGATGAGGGGCTTAATAAATGGGGGCAGAGGTGGGTGGGGGTTGGATTTCATTAACTGGGGTGGTTGAGATTTCATTAATTGAGAGGGTGTGGGGCGGGAAAACAAAACGAAAAGGCCCTTCCCATGACTACTAATGCTCACCGCTCACTCCTTTTAACAAACACGCCCAAAAAAATTCTTCTCAGCACTGCAGTCCCGCAAGGATTTAAGGAGAGAGAAAGTCTTTTTTATTTTGTGTGAGTGTGTATTGTTTGGTGATATGTATTTTGATATTTTTAGTAGAAATGTGTGCTTGCAACAAGTTTAATTTCTCGCCGGAGACAAAGCATGAATGTTAGTTTAAGATCCTAAATAAACCACTTGACTTGAAAGTTAACATGCAAAGAGGTCGCATTGTATACCCGACACATGTGCATTCTTGTTTATGACCCCTAACCAAACGACACGATTTGATTCAATAGACACGTAAGATATGATATATAATTTGACGCATTTGTCAAAGGGTGATGTTATTGGTACCCCTAGTGGATCTTGACGCCCCCTACCTCACTTTTACCCGCTCTGTTGACAATACTGAGATAAATTTTTATTGTTTTTTGTTCCGTATTTTTTGACTTATCAAAGTTTACCCAATTAGAAGTGTTTTATTGCGTATAAGTAACTAAGTATGGCGACCGATGCGATTTTTGGCATGATTTCTAGCTTCAAAACTCAACACTATACATAGTGGAAGTACGTGGTTACTTCCATATGTATTGTAGCGAGTCATTAAGCTAGATATCATGGTGAAATGACACATGTCACCAGCAAGCGCATAATAGCAAGATTCGCTTTGTAGCATGATTGAATGGCGGATGGCATGATGTTTTTCCTGATATCCATGTGCGAAAAGGTAATCATGTCTAAGTGGTTAGGAGCTATCTATTTGCTGATTATTTTATTACGTATTTTGGTCTCTATATATAGACCCTTGTTTCTATAGTAGCGACCTTTTCTTATTATCATAAGTATACCCAATGTTTAGTGAAGAAAACAACACTCACCAACATATGTGATATGCCATTAGCATTACTACATATTACTAATCCAAAAGCTTTCCTTGGTGATATCTAGGTTTGGTCTGGGATCAGAAATTTGGCCATCCACATTATGCAATTCGGTTTGTGTTTGACATATTTAGAGGAAAAGGCATACTCAAAATGAACCGCTTATATAAATGTCTATGTTACTCAAAGTTAAAAAATTGTTTTAGACGAATTGCAGGTTCCAAGTCTAGTGCTTAAGCATATCTTATTTTTGTGATATAATTTGATTATGCATTTAGCATTCATGAACTTTAACCTTAAGTGATATAAATATAATTTTTTATGCATTTAGCATTCATGAACCTTAACCTTAAGTGTCAACTGGCTAATTTTCATTTTTCTTTTTATTATTTTTTTCATTAAATAATATTTGGATTTACATAGGGGTAGAAGGCAAACGGGCAACAAGCTGCGCCGCTAGCCATGGATTGTTTATTTTTAACATGTAATCAATCCTCTTTGGTGAGTGGATGAATAATGCCAATTAATAATAGCCATGGATTCAATACATATTTAAGATCATTGTGATTTTCATATGGTTAGCAGTTAGCTGCTAACAGACTTATGGCAAACCACCAACAGATCTTATGTTAACCGAACTGTGAACATTCCCGAGCTTACTAATTCTCCCAAGGTTTCAAGTTTCTTGCTTTACTTAAATCAGCCACGATCATCAATTGTAGATGGTTCAAATTTATTTACAGATGACTAAATGGTCTACTAAAGATTTGCTGTATACTTAGCTCGACTTGGACAATTATTTTGTTTTTATGTGTTGCCTTAGAGAAACTGGTTGCCGTTATCTATGAGTTTATGTAGGGATCTTCACTTGTCCTTTGTTAATTACATAAGAAATTAAGAAGTATAGTTTACTCAGTTTTATTCCATTGAGTATCTTATCCACAAGGCAACCTGTTTGTTCTTTACTATCAAAACATCTGATCTCATAACATTCTTACTAAATCTTCAAGTTCAAAGCATAAGACTCTGCACATGGCTTTCAACTTCAAGTGACTTTACATTTGTTGCGAGATACAATGTTCTAGCATTGTGTGATGTCATTTGATCATATTGATGTCCAGGTGTAATGTATCAATGAAATTGGTTTTCCTTACAACTGAGATCAATGTTCTAGCATTGTTTACTCTTTTCAGTGGCACAACTTACAACTAAGATCAAGCATCTTGCTTTAGTCCTGCACAAAAAGTTTGCTAGTCTACATTCTGTTTGTTGCATCAAGTTGTAATATATTATCCTACTTGCAGACTCATTAGCTGTATGTTATCTCAAGGGAAGTTTATTATAATCGTACTTAACTGATGCTGATTTTTGTTAATGAAAATGGTGCAGGATAAGCCCTCATGAAGGCTATCTTGCACCATTCTCCAGATAAATAGATTGACTTTACTTTAAAGTTTTTAGTTTGTGACTAACACAACGTTTTAGAAGGAGTTCTACTAGTTCTATTAAAAGAAAACGTAAATTTGCTAGTTTATGACAATTTACAATTTTAGTGAAATCCATTCAGAACCGAAGTCCTTTTGTTTTGCATACGGCTAACCGCTACTGAGCTGAAGGTTAACCGCTAATTAAAGTTTTCTTCAAGGTTTCTTAAAATATACGGTCCACCAAACTCTGATCAACCCTAGTCCTTAAGTCTTCTTCGGTTCCAAAGGGTATCTTGCTCTATTCATATTAGCTGTTATCGCAATGGTTCAAAGTTCTTTATAGGTAAAATAATGGCCTATTAAGCACTTTATGTTTAAATTTCTCAACTTGCACATGCGCGTTGAACTTTTTTGCCTTGGGACACGTGATATTCTGAAACGGGTCACCGTTATACCTGAATTTGAATATGATGTTCACTTGCTATTTGGTATTGATCTAAGAAGTAATAGTTTACTTCTAACTATTTTCATGAATAACTTATCCAAGGCCATATTGGTTGCTCTTCAATAACTGAACAACTGAACCTTTAACATTTGTAACTACAACTTCGAATCGAAAGCAGAAGTTGACAGAATTCTGGAATTACTGATATGTTGTCCGTTGAGTAATTCCAGAATTGATGTGATCTATGTTTAGTTTATACCCAACTTTTGCCCGTTGAGTATCTTATCCAAAAACATCTTGATGTTTCTTTAATAACAGAACACTGAACCTTTAAGTTTTTAGAAAGTTTTCAAATCCAAAGCATGAGACTCATTAATGTACATTGTCGTTTAACTTCAAGCGATCCATGTTTGCTGCAAAGGCAATGTCCCAAAATCATGTGATGCCATTCGATCTCATTTACAAAAGTTTTCTATATTTCTTTAATATTTATCTGTTATCGGGTTAGATTTCACAGACCATTTTTTATATCTAGATCTGCCAAGAGTGTTGTCTTGCTGCCATGTCAGTCAGTTTTGTTATTGGTTAATTTTTTACTCTTGTCAGTGGCACAACTTTAACAAAGATCAATCCCCTTGTTTGAGTCTTGCATAACAAAAGGTAACTTGTTAGTACGCATTCTGACTGCTGCGTCATGTTTTTTTGAGGCCTAAATGTTGTTTAGTACCTTGAGCTTGGCTGGCCTTTCATATTACTAATGAATTGGAAATTAAGGTGTGTCTAACAAGTTTTTGGTGGTGTTTGGCAGTTTCGGCCGGCCACTTAACTTATTTATTGAACAGATCGTGTTGGTGTTATTGACAGGTTAAGCATCTCCACCTGCCAACCGTTTAGAACTTTTAAAAGTATGCATATCTGGTTATATGGATTAAATGGGCTACCCATGAACTCGCTTAGCATGTTCAACCTAACATGAAATCTTACTCATATCAACAGGTAAATTGGGTTAACCTTTCAACCCGTGTAACCCACCCACCCATTTTGATACAAGAACTGTTAGAACCTAAGTTTTCTTTATTTTAGTCAAGTCTCGGTTGTTTCAACATTTGTAATAGGTTGCTAGTTTATTTAAGTTATTTAAGAGAGTCATGTAACATGATAAGAGTCCAAACGTGTCCAATGGGCTTCAAGCCCATTCGTTTAGTAAAGGAAGGAGAGAGGGAGTATTGCCCTAGCTCCTCTCCTATAAATAGGACCTCATGTATCCATTCTCTCTTGTTGGTTATTTCAATACACTAAAGAAACTCTTGCACTTTTATTCTTCATATTTGTCATAATCAACCAAACTCTATTTCTCATCTCATTTCTACCAAATCTATACTTGTGTTTACAATATGGTGACCTAACAAGTAATATCAATCGCCAAAAGAAGGTTTAGTTTTTTGTTTTTGTTTTATACGAACCAAAAACCTTGTTTTTTACTCGTTATTTTTGAAAAAGTTTGCAACTTTCTTGTTTGTTTAGTGTTTTTATCACATCTTTGTCCTCAAACTTGTGTTACAAACTCAAAACAACCAACAAAGTTTCAAAATTTCTCAAAAATTTGAGATTCGTACAAGTTGTACCATTTTTCGAAATTTTTCAAATTTTCAAAAAGTGGTTCAAGTTTGCAACTTTCTTTAAGATTTCATCATTTTAAAGCTAGTTGTACAAGAATCTTGGATTAAAAACGTGTTTTTGGATTGCTTTTAACAAAAACAAAATCTGCCAAAAAGTGTACTATTTTCGAAATCTTTAAACCCTAACTTTCGAGATCTTTTGTGACTACTCCTAAAGTGTTTTCGTTGGTTACTCAGTGCTTTTCTCTCTTGTATAAGAAAGAAAACACTTCGACTTGTTGGATATTTTCGATATTGTATAATCTCGAAAATTTGTGGAATTTTTTCGAAAATTTTGAACTTTCGAGATCTTTTCTGGCTTATCGAAATCTTTTGATTTTCGAGATCCTTGGAAAACTTTCGAAATCCTTTCATAATTTTCGAGAACTTTACTAATTCCTGCTACAGTAAAATTTCTCGAAACTTTGTTAAAATTTTCTCGATAAATCTGTTTTTCGAGAAATTTTGAACTTTTTTCGAAATCTTTTGCTTTTTTCGAAATCTTTGGTACTTTGACTGTTTTTCGAGATATTCAACATTTTAAGCTTTGGAAACATACTTGGGATAGTTTTCGAGAATTGGCATAACACTTATACCTTCTACAAGATCCATTTTCACACAAGTATTTCATCATGTCTCAACCACCGTACTACAACTTTCATCATCAGCAACCCTATCATCAAACACAATTGTTTCGTCAACAACAACAACAATTTCAACAACAACAACCTCAACAATCATATCCATATAATCAAATGGTCCCTCAACAACATGTCATGATGCATCAACATCAACAACTGCCTCAACCTCCACCATTTCCAATGCAACAAATCACTCAACCGTCGAAACAAACTCATTGGTTTGACCAAATGTGTGAAGTAATCACTACTCAACAATCAAGACATGAAGCAGGTTCACTTGACACACCACCCATGCTCACACCCGGTAATTATGTTCAGTGGTCAAGTCGATTCCTAAGATTTCTTGAACTCAAGAAACCACATGGCAAATACATGAGACAAGTTATCAATGAAGGCCCATTTGTAACACCGACTACCCATGTCCCTGGTGATCCTAATGCTAATCCACCCGTACCGGAATCATACAGACCCTATACTGATGCTCAACTCACTGCTGAACAACTACTTCACAAAGAAGCTGATGAATATGCCATGATCTACATTCTTCAAGGCATACCTAATCCAATCTTTCGCAGTGTTGATGCTCAGAAAACTGCTAAGGCAATGTGGGAACATGTTCATCTCCTAATGGAAGGAACTCAGTTGAATCAGGAGGACATGGAGTCAAAACTTTACATGGAATACACACATTTCATGATTGAGCCAATGGAATCACTTGAGTCATACTATCACCGCTTCACAAACATCATTAATGACCTCGATAGACACAACATCATCTTACCAAAGATTGCTGTCAACACGAAGTTCTTAGGATGTCTTGGTCCTGATTGGCAGAAGTATGTGACATTTGTTTGACAAGCCCGAAACCTTCATGAAACACCATATGGTTTGTTGTATGACTATCTGAAACATCATCAACGTGAAGTTGACAGTGATCGCACTCTCAGAGGAAACTATTCACAGCCCCCACCTACAAACTCTTTGGCGCTTGTTGCTCAATCACATGTTCCGGCTCCACCATTACAACATAATGTTTATCATCTAGAACAGACTTATCACAACAATCCATCTCCATATTCATATTATGATTCTTCATCGCACCCTCCTGCAAATCAATTTGAATCATATGACAACAATGACACCTTGTCTATACCACTCACTGCTAATGATGACGATGATGATGAGGACTTCAACAGTCTCAACCAAGGAATTGCACTCATAGCCCGAGCCTTTAGCAAATTCTCAAACAAGTCCAACAATCGACTTCGTTCATCTTCAAATACAAGGAATCAAGCTGTCATTAACGATGGTCGCGTTGAGATTCAGAATCGCAACAGTAACAGATTTGGATCGGGTGGTAATATGGGTAACCCTAATTCTGGACAACGGTTTAACAACAATGGAGGATATAGGAACAATGGTGGTGTCCCTCAGAGAAAGGCAGAGATTATTGACACAGAGAATACTGAATCAGGGAATACAGTCATCAGATGCTATAACTGCAATGGAATAGGTCACTTGGCAATAGCATGTCCATCCCCGAGAACTCAAGGAAGCAAGTATCACAAACAGGCATTACTCCTTGCTCTCAAAGATGAAGCCCGCAGCAACACGAATGCAAATGACAACAGCTTCATGGCTAATGCACATTCTGATGATGACATGGAAGATTTGGAAGCTGCTGTTATGCTGATGGCCAACATGCATGAACTCCACATAAGTGACTCAGGCCCAGTTTATGACACTGATGGTCTTTCTCAGGTAACTGATCTTAACTCATGCCTCATACATGAAATTGCCTCCCCATCTGCATCTGAATCTTACAAGGAACAAGAAGTTCAAAATGATTCATTGTTATCTACACACACGAATACTCAAATGGACACAAAGGTTATATTTGATGATTTTCAAATTAACCCGGTTGTCACATTTGATGATTCGGATACTGAAACTGTCAATGATAACAATACTCACGTTGAACATTTTGATCCTTCGTCTGGTCCAGATTCAGAAATTCAGTCCCTTCTTATGATTAGTCAATCTCAAAACGTTAAATGTCAAGAGCTTAATGCTAGATTAAAAGAGAAAAATGCATCATTAACTAGGGATATTGAGTGCTATAAATTTCAACTGTCAAACGCAGAAAAACTGATTCAACGGGAAAAAGGCTTTGAAGCTGCTTTTCTAAAATCTTCTCGTCACGAAAAAGAGTTAGAACACCAAATTGCTAAAATTATGGAGTCTAAAAATGACTTAGCTTCTGAGCTGGAAAAACAAGCGTTTGAACACAAAAAACAAATTGCACAACTTGAGGAAATAATTTTAAAAACCAAAACGGAATTGTCAAATTGTCAAGCTGAGTTCACGGAACATAAAAAAAAACAAGAAAGAAAGTCAAGTCATACGTCGATGAGATTGTTGAATTGGAACACAAGCTTAAAGAATTTCAAAATGTTGTGTATAAAACTGGTAATTCAGTGACTACCATTCAAAAGTTTTCTGTAACTCGAACTAACAATGGTCACGGCTTTGCAAATGGAAGTGATTCACCATGTTTTTTACGTGTAGCACTCAATGAGATCCCAAAGTTATATAGTGCAGATCATCTCTTTGACGATACTGTTGTTCGTACTGTTGTATATGATTGTGAAGAGGAATATGAAATTGAAGAAGAGAGTCGATCAAAAATGGAAAATGTGACATATAATAAACCTTTTGATTACTCTAAATTGCCTCCTCTTACTGATATTTTCACACCGCAAAAAGAGAAATCTGAACAACTATGGTACATTATCAAACCTCAAGAAGTTACTTCTCATGTAGCTCCTGCTAAACCAGTGGTGCAAATAAATGGTCCTTTACCAAATGATAACAAACTTCAAAATCTTCCTACACGTTGTCGTATACTTAAGTATTTCGACACGTTCATGGATAACATTGAACAATTAGATGAAGCCATTGAACGCAACTCTAAAATAACGGTTTTTACTATTACTACTCCTCATGAGAGAGAAAAACGAGAAGTGTTTCAAAAACAGTTTTTACCAATTGCACGACACTTGCGTCATTGTGCTCGCCACTGGGAACAGGAACTTCAAAAAGAAGTCTTATCTATGATGAATGTGTTTCAAGAAACTGAACAAGCGATTTTAAATCAAAAATGTCAAAATCAATTTTTACAAAAAGAAGCTGATCGACTCTTGGAACATGTTCTTAATGCTGATATAATTTCTGTGATTATGAATTCTCTTTATGAATCTGGTACTTCGATGCTTGTCGACGATCACTGTGATGATGTTGAGTTGTTGTCTAAACAAATTGAGACACTAAAAGATGAAAACGTTAATCTCCGAAAACACAACGATGATGTGCAAAACAAACTTTCAAATGAGATTTCTCAACTCAACAAAAAGCTTGAATGGTGTCAAAACCAAAGTCTTGATTTCGAACTGGAATTACAAAGTCTCAAAACTTCTACAACTTTTCAAAACGAAAACGAGGAACTTAAAAGTAAACTCTCGAGATATGAAAAGGAAATTGGTGAATTGCAAGAAGTTACAGATTTTTGGCAAAAGAGTCGTGATGAATATTTTTATTCTAACCGAAAACTCGACAGTGAAATTCAAGATAAAATGCACATTATCATTGAGTTGAAAGAGAAAATACGTAAGCTTGAAAAAGGAAAATCTGTCAACACTAATGTAATTGCTCCAGGAATGTACTCATTAGACATAACAAATATAGCACAACACACTAAGAAGTCTAATTTGGATCCTTCCACTTCTACAGGAATAGTTGCCACTCATAGCGTTAGCAGATCCAAGCATAAACGAATGAAATGGAAGAATAGGATTTTGCAACGTAGAAGAGAGACACTAGAAGCCTCTGAAGTAGAAGAACACCCTAGGACTTTGAATAAGACTCATCCTGCACTAGATTTAGATACTGATTTGGCAAATTGTAATTCTAATCTATGTGTAACGAATGATGAACCTTTGAATGTTTTAAAAGTTGATGCTTCATGTGTGTTTTGTCGTAAGAGTATGTTATCTGGTGATCATTCTAAATGTGTTGCAAATTCTCTTTTATCTCGTCTTAAGAAACGTACATTAGGCAGAAAATCTAGGCCCACTAATGCTTCTAAATCTGTGCTAGGACTTATGCCCTGTGTAGTTTCTAAGAATGATATAGTCAACCCAGTAGTTGCGAACAATACCTCTAGGATCATGCCAACTGTCACTGAATTTGATATAAAGAAGGCTAAATCTAGTTGGAATTGGCAACGTTGGTTACAAAGGACACATAACTTTAAATGGATTCCTAAAATTGTTAACATGTGTGCTTCTAACCCAACGGAACCCACAACTTCTTCGGGTTCCACCCTTACCATTGTACCATCGTCGTCTCTTTCATGTGATGCAGGTGGTGCAAATTGTTCTCTGGATTGTTGATAGCGGATGCTCCCGACACATGACAGGCAATCTCAAACTGTTAAAAAACTTTGTCTCAAAGTTCATTGGTACTGTCAGATTCGGGAATGATCATTTCGCTGCAATTATGGGCTATGGGGACTATGTCAGTGGGAATATCGAAATTAGTCGTGTTTATTATGTTGAAGGCCTTGGTCACAATCTATTTTCAGTTGGTCAATTTTGTGATGGTGATCTGGAAGTTGCATTCAGGGAGAAAACATGCTTTGTTCGTGATCTACAAGGAAATGATCTCATGTCCGGCACACGTGGAAACAGTCTTTATACAATTTCAATGTCCGACATGACCGCTTCCTCTCCCATTTGTCTACTTTCAAAGGCTGAATCGACAAAATCCTGGTTATGGCACCAACGCATGTCACATCTCAACTTCCGAACTATGACTGATCTTGCTCGCCATAAACTAGTTGACGGTCTTCCAAGGTTCCGATATGCAAAAGATCACCTATGTCCCGCTTGTGAACAAGGAAAGAGCAAACGTGCACACCTCACCACCAAACCAGAACCGAGCACTGATCATGTTCTTCAACTTCTTCATATGGATTTATGTGGACCAATGCGAGTACAAACGATTAATGGGAAACGATACATACTTGTGATAGTCGATGACTTCTCCAAATGGACTTGGGTCTACTTTCTTCGAAGCAAAGATCAAGCTCCATCAATGATAATCACCTTTCTCACGAAAATTCAGGTTCAACTTCGCAACACAGTAAGAATTGTAAGAACAGATAATGGAACTGAATTCAAGAATCAAACTCTTCGTGCATACTTTGAGAAAGTTGGAATTGAACATCAAACATCAATTGCACGGACTCCCGAACAAAATGGAGTGGTCGAAAGACGCAACAGGACGTTAGTGGAAGCCGCACGAACGATGCTCATTAATGCTCAATTACCAGATTATCTTTGGGCAGAAGCCGTCTCTACCGCATGTTACACCCAAAATCGTTGTATGATCAATAAACGTCACAAAGTCACACCGTATGAAATTGTTCACAAACGAAAGCCCAACATACAACACTTTCATGTATTTGGATCTCTTTGTTATCCGAATAATGATCGTGATGATCTTGGAAAGCTTAAGGCAAAGGCTGACGTCGGTATCTTCATTGGATATTGTGAAAACTCCAAAGGTTTTAGAATCTACAACCGTCGTACTAGAGAGATTCAGGAGACTATCCATGCTAATTTCGATGAGCTCACAGAAATGGCTTCTGAGCAAAACAGCTTAGGACCCGCAACCAACCGTCTAAACTTTCCAGATTCTTCAGCTGAACCGTTGTCACTAACTCGTCGAGAATTGGAAACATTGTTTTCTCCTTTGTTCGATGATTCATTTGAGACACGTGCACCAGATGTATCCACTAGTTCCGCTGCTCAACCTGATAATATTCAAGTACCTGATACAACGGTTACTACAACTACAATAGTAACACCCGATGCACCCCCGACTGAATCACCAACAATAGAAGAACAAACCGCTTCCAACACCGACAACCCAACTGAAGATCTGAACCAACAACAAGTACCCGAACCTGCAAATTATGATCCAAATGCGTTCTTCAATCCGTTTGCTCCGACTCCGAACCTTTCTGATATTGCTGAGTCGTCAACACGCAACTTGGAACCAACTAATATGCAGCAGTTTCATAACCCTCACCCTTCAACACATCATTGGACTCGTGACCATCCAATTGTCAACATTATTGGTCATCCAACAGCTCCAGTTATGACTAGACAAAAACTTCACTCCGATGCCGAACATTGCATTTATGCTCTAACAGTTAGTCATGAAGAACCGAAAAATATTAAAGAAGCTCTCACTTACGACAACTGGATTGAATCAATGCAAGAGGAATTCAACCAATTCAAACGTCTTGAAGTTTGGGAATTAGTTGAACGACCGGATGGATTTTATGTCATTGGGCTAAAATGGATTTGGAAAAACAAGTTGGACGCAGAAGGCAATGTTATTCGTAACAAATCACGTTTGGTAGCTAAAGGATATACTCAAGAGGAAGGAATTGACTTTGAGGAATCTTTTGCACCAGTGGCTAGACTCGAAGCTGTTCGAATATTTTTAGCATACGCTGCTCACAAAAACATGGTCGTTTATCAAATGGATGTGAAAACTGCATTTCTGAACGGTCAACTACGTGAGGAGGTATACGTTAGTCAGCCAGAGGGATTTGTCGACCCAGAGCACCCAAATCATGTCTACCGACTTAAGAAGGCTCTCTATGGTCTCAAACAAGCCCCCAGGGCGTGGTATGATAAACTTACTGCTTTCTTGCTTGCTAATTCTTTTACTAAAGGTTTACTAGATCCAACTTTGTTTATTCAAAAACACGGGGAAGATATTTTAATTGTGCAAATATATGTCGATGACATTATTTTTGGCTCTACAAACAAAAAGTACTCAAACGCTTTTGCCAGATTAATGAAACAAAATTTTGAAATGTCAATGATGGGTGAACTTACGTTCTTTTTGGGACTACAAGTTCATCAGTCTCCCCGTGGAATTTTCCTAAATCAGTCCAAATACGCTCTTGAGATAATTAAGAAACATGGAATGACCAGTTGTGATACTTACAATACTCCTATGGCTAACACAACTAAGTTAGATGCGGATCCAAATGGGAAACCAGTTGACCCCACAAAGTACCGAAGTATTATTGGGTCACTGATGTATCTCACCGCTAGTAGACCGGATATTGTATTTGCTGTATTTATGTGCTCTCGCTATCAGTCCAGTCCAACTGAACGTCACCTCAATGAGGCTAAGAGAATCCTTCGATACGTAAAGGGAACCATTAATTTGGGGATCTGGTATCCGAAGGATTCCGGTTTTGAACTAATAGCTTTTTCAGACGCTGATCATGCAGGGTGTATGGATACACGCAAAAGTACTTCTGGTGGTTTGCAGTTTCTAGGAGATAAACTCGTGTCTTGGCAATCAAAGAAGCAGGATTGCACATCACTATCGTCAACAGAAGCTGAATATGTTGCCATGTCTGCCTGCTGTGCACAAGTCATTTGGATGCGTACACAACTAATGGACTACGGTTACTTATTCAACAAGATTCCGATGTACTGTGACTCGAAAAGTGCGATAGCGATCTCGTGCAACACGGTTCTGCATTCTAAGTCTAAGTACATTGATCTCCGTCATCACTTCATCAAGGAGCATGTTGAAAAGGGTACAATAGAGTTATATTTTGTGTGTACAGAATACCAACTGGCAGACCTGTTCACAAAACCACTACCCCCGGGAAGGTTTA
Organism: Artemisia annua; assembly: GCA_014162995.1. Classification (NCBI taxonomy): domain Eukaryota; kingdom Viridiplantae; phylum Streptophyta; class Magnoliopsida; order Asterales; family Asteraceae; genus Artemisia; species Artemisia annua. Next base: position 62,561 of record LBNU01009454.1, read on the forward strand.
CTGAACTAGTTAACCAGATTGGTATGCGGTGTTTGACTCCGGATGATCTTAAATCTTTTCTTGAAAACAATTAACCGAGTCAAATACCAAAACTATCTTTGTAAATATTTTACAAAAACAAAATACAAAATCATAAAATCAAAAAATCCAAAAAGATTTTACATTTTCTTATGTTTTCTTAAAATGCTCGTACACAATCTTCGTCAACACTTTGGTTTATCAAAATTTCAATACTTTCACACCAAGTGTTGAGGGGGAGAAAATGTTCTTCAAAATTTTAAAATCTTGTGCAAACATGTGTACTTGCATTTTATTTCTTTATTAGCTTACCATTAAATGTCGTTACGTTTAACCGTTAAATTAAGTCTTTAGGACATGTTTTATGGTTAAGTTAGTAGTCAAGGGACTAAAACTGCCAAGTTGTGAAAGTTCTTAAAATCTTAAACCAAAACAAACACCCCCCGTTTTTTATTATTTCAAAAACAAGAAACAAAAAGAAACACCCTCTTATTCATCTCACGGCTCAAATTCTATAACCAAATCCAAGTTCTTGATCTCAAAACCGTAAGTAAATTCATGTTATTTATCTCATTCTAAGATATGGTTTTCAAACAATTAGATTTTAGATGGCTAGATTTCGTGTAATTTAGAATTTAAGAACTAGGGTTTTCGAAAATCTCTTTCCTTATGTATAGATGTGTTTTAGGTAATGTAATCATAGGGCTTTTGCTTCTAATCGTCTAATAAACATGTCCCTTTTACCTAATTACAACAGTTTACACTATAGGATTGATTTCGAAATCTAGGGTTTTAAGTCGAATTGGGCTTCTGTGTTTGAGTGATGTTTTTGTTAATTTTATTGGTGGGATTTATTTGGTTAGGTGTTTAGAACATGCCTATGCTAGTTAATTGTAACAAAACAATAGTGTGCATGATCTAGATAAATTAGGGTTTATGTTCATAATTGGGGCTTTTCGTTTGAGTGGTTTTGAGGCTAATTAAAATGTCAAAATATGTTCTTATAAGTGTTAATTGATGTATGCATGTGTTCTTTACATGAAATTCACGATTATACATGATCTAGATAATCTTAGGTCTCGTTATCTTTTCGAAATCTTTTTTGGGTTGCCTATTTGTGTTTCTAACTGTTGTTTATCAATTTAAATACAGGCTACACTCAAAAGATACAAGGATTTCTCAAAAAACGTATGACTTCAAAGATTTCGAAAAATTCTTGTATAAGAATTTTTTCGAGAAAATTTTTCGAGAAAGTTATCGAAATCTTTTCTTCAAATTTTTTTCGAGATCTTTTAAAATTTTCGAGATCTTTTCTTTTTCGAGAAAATCTTTGAAGATTTTGAAATATCTCATTAAAATTTTCGAGAAAATAAGATTTCGAGATCTTTTCAAGATTATCGAGAAAATATGAACAAGCGCTATCGAAATCTTTTATCATGAAGATTTTCGAAATCTTTTTGTGAACAGTAATTTTTCGAAATCTTTCCTTAGGAAATTTTTTCGAAATCTTTTGTCCACAAATTTTTTCGAGTTCTTTGTTTATGCTAGCTTTCGAAAACTTTGTTGGACTTATTTTCGAGATCATGTACATCATATATATTGAGTAATCAAGTGTTTGTAAAATTTTCGAAAATTTGTAAGTACTGTGACTCGAAAAGTGCGATAGCAATCTCGTGCAACACGGTTCTGCATTCTAAGTCTAAGCACATTGATCTCCGTTATCACTTCATCAAGGAACATGTTGAAAAGGGTACAATAGAGTTATATTTTGTGGGTACAGAATACCAACTGGCAGACTTGTTCACAAAACCACTACCCCCGGGAAGGTTTACTGAGCTCGTTCACCGGATTGGTATGCGGTGTTTGACTCCGGATGATCTTAAATCTTTTCTTGAAAACAATTAACCGAGTCAAATACCAAAACTATCTTTGTAAATATTTTACAAAAACAAAATACAAAATCAAAAAATCCAAAAATCCAAAAAGATTTTACAATTTCTTATGTTTTTTAAAATGCTCGTACACAATCTTCGTCAACACTTTGGTTTATCAAAATTTCAATATTTTCACACCAAGTGTTGAGGGGGAGAAAATGTTCTTCAAAATTTCAAAATCTTGTGCAAACAAGTGTACTTGCATAATTTCTTTGTAATTATGATGTTATTTTGCAATGGTGGTACGTCAAAGGTTATCTCGTATCATTTCTTTTTTCCTTTTACTTCCTTGTTAGCCTAATATGTCATTTCCATTAACTTTAACCGTTAAATTAAGTCTTTAGGACATGTTTTATGGATATGTTAGTAGTCAAGGGACTAAAACTGCCAAGTTGTGAAAGTTATTAAAATCTTAAACCAAAACAAACACCCCCCCCCCACGTTTTTTTTTATTATTATTTCAAAAAAAACAAAAACAAAAACAAACACCCTCTTATTCATCTCACGGCTCAAATTCTATAACCAAATCCAAGTTCTTGATCTCAAAACCGTAAGTAAATTCATGTTATTTAACTCATTCTAAGATATGGTTTTCAAACAATTAGATTTTAGATGGCTAGATTTCGTGTAATTTAGAATTTAAGAACTAGGGTTTTCGAAAATCTCGTTCCTTATGTATAGATGTGTTTTAGGTAATGTAATCATAGGGCTTTTGCTTCTAATCGTCTAATAAACATGTCCCTATTACCTAATTACAACAGTTTACACTATAGGATTGATTTCGAAATCTAGGGTTTTAAGTCGAATTGGGTTTCTGTGTTTGAGTGATGTTTTTGTTAATTTTATTGGTGGGATTTATTTGTTTAGGTGTTTAGAACATGCCTATGCTAGTTAATTGTAACAAAACAACAGTGTGCATGATCTAGATAAATTAGGGTTCATGTTCATAATTGGGGCTTTTCGTTTGAGTGTTTTTGAGGCTAATTAAATTGTCAAAACATGTTCTTATAAGTGTTAATTGATGTATGCATGTGTTCTTTACATGAATTCACAATTATACATGATCTAGATAATCTTAGGTCTCGCTATCTTTTCGAAATCTTTTTTGGGTTGCCTATTTGTGTTTCTAACTGTTGTTTATCAATTTAAATACAGGCTACACTCAAAAGATACAAGGATTTCTCAAAAAACGTATGACTTCAAAGATTTCGAAAAATTCTTGTATAAGAATTTTTTCGAGAAAATTTTTTCGAGAAAGTTATCGAAATCTTTTCTCCAAAATTTTTTCGAGATCTTTTAAAATTTTCGAGATCTTTTCTTTTTCGAGAAAATCTTTGAAGATTTTGAAATATCTCATTAAAATTTTCGAGAAAATAAGATTTCGAGATCTTTTCAAGATTATCGAGAAAATATGAACAAGGGCTATCGAAATCTTTTATTATGAAGATTTTCGAAATCTTTTTTGTGAACAGTAATTTTTCGAAATCTTTCCTTAGGAAATTTTTTGGAAATCTTTTGTCCACAAATTTTTTCGAGATCTTTGTTTATGCTAGCTTTCGAAAACTTTGTTGGACTTATTTTCGAGATCATGTACATCATATATATTGAGTAATCAAGTGTTTGTAAAATTTTCGAAAACTTGTATGATTGAATGAACTATCATGTATATGTACATTGTGAGGACATTAGTTAATTTGTGGTTGTGTTGTGTTTATTAATATGTTACCTTAAAACTTGTATGCCTTAAATGAAATATCATCTAAGTTACATGTTAAGTAACAATAACATCATTTATCACATAGTAATTAACTGGACCATGATTGCATCAAATATGTCATTGAATATCAAACGTGAACTCGGACTAATAACTAACGTATCTGGATGTTTGATTTCATGACATGACACTTTCAGAACACAAATGGCTCAACAATCTGAATCAGCTCCACAACAACAACAGAACCTCCCACTACTCACACTTGGTGAATTCCTCCCTTCAGACTACAACGTCAAGTTTGACCAGAACAATCTTCGCATCGACTTCAACAAACTGAGCATACCAGATGACACATGCAAGATTGTTAAGAATATTCTTCTGGCTCATCCATGCAAGCCACTGCTCACCAAATCAGCATCAGTACCCACCTTCTACATCCATCAGTTCTGGCATTCTGCTAAGGCCAACTTGGACGACAGATCTTTCACTGTCAAGCTGGAACGCAAAGAATACAACATTGATTACGATACTCTTCGTGCAGCACTCATGCTACCAACTTATGATGAATATCATCCCATGCTGTCTGAACTGGAAATCCTGGACTACTTCATTGATCTTGGATATGACATTCCTGACAATGAATCACTCACACTCCTGTCAAAGTTCAATGTCAAATATCTGCCTCAACCATGGAGAACCTTCTACATGCTGATTGTCAGATCCATTTCAGGAAGAAGGAGTGGTCATGAGCATCCGAGGCTGGAACACATGCAAGTATTTTGGGGAATGATGACTATGACTCCGATCAACTTTGCAGCACCAATAATGAGGGATCTGCTTCATCACATTCACACGGATCGTGATAGAACAGTGATACCCTTCATCAGATTCACCAAACTACTTATAGCATACTTGATTGAGAAGACACCAGAATTCCTCAAGAGGTTGCTAGACAGGACTGAACCAAGAGAAGCAATGAATGAAGATCCAAAGATCTCCTTTGTCAAATCTATTAAGTTTACTCCAAGAACCAAAGGCATGAGAATTCCAGATCACTTCTTGGATGATGAGATCAGAAAGACTCAGAATTTCAAGATCTACGACAAAGCATTCAGGGAAGAAAAAGTTGGTGTCACGGAGAAAGAAGATGAACCAGCTTCTATTGTTCGTACTCGAAGCAGAAGGGGTGCCAAATCTGGTAGCTTGAGCAGTACTACAACCTCCAAACAACCAAAGCCTGCTTAAAAGCCACCTACCAGACCAAAAAGGAAAGCTGCACCCAAGCTAATTCCTCGGGATGAACCGTCAGCTTCATCATCCGAAACGGAAACCGACTCTGAGTTCGGCACCGAATCTGATGAGGAAGCGGACTATGTAAGAAGGTCAAGGGTTCCAGATGACCAGGAAGAAAAACTTGATGAAGAAGAAGAGTTTCCAGGGCTTGCACTGGCTAAACAATTGAGCAAGGAAACTGCAGAGAAGGAACAAAGAAAAGGCACGGGAATTGCCATCAATGAACCAAGTGATGCTGCACATGATGAAGAAGCAGAAAATGAACCAACTTCTGAGCCACTGGTTGACAAGCGAAAACTCAAAAGTATCATCATCGACACCAGGGCTGAAAAGAAGCAGGAGGAGAAAGAACTCAGGGAAGCTATGCTTCTAAATCTTCAACATCCACAACCTCATCAAACACCGACAAATCTTCCAGGACATGAGGCTGGCTCAAGCAGCACGGTAGCTCCACAAACCGAAACCGTACAACATGACACAATAATGACGGAAGCTACACAGGAAGATGTTGCAAAAGAACAAACTGAGCTCATCACTCCAGAATTTGTTGCTCAAGTTCTGATTGAAGACGAACTTAAGAAGAAAGAGGAAATTCAGAGAAAAGCTAAAGAGGAGACAGATAGGTTGCTTCGTGGACTCGATCAAGACGAAGAACCTTTTGACACTAATGTACTCATCAACAGTCCTCCGCACTCACCTCCAAGGGATCCCTCACCTCCTCGATCTGAACCAGAGCACAAGTCATCTTCATCTTCATCATCACATCACTCACTACCACCAGCAAAGAAAACACGCAAAGATAAATCAAACAAAAAGAAGAAGGGAGGTAAAGCAGCTTTGACAGCATCAAAGCGGATCAAGGAAGCTCTAGATCTGGCAAGGAAGAAGAGGAAACAGACACAACAGCCAACTGGAGATCTACATGACCAAGTACAACTGCTCTCACAACAGGTCAAAACTTTGACTTCACAAGTCAAAGATCTTCATGATGCAAATGAGCTTGTCAACAAAGTTCTACAGGCCGACATGGACGGGATGATCAAAGAGTACACTAATGAATATCTCAACGACAATCTCGCTGCCATAGCTGAACCGGCTGTGTCTACGCTTATTGAGCCGATTCGATCAAAGTTGAATACCAGGATCTAGCACAACATTGAAAGAATGCTTGAGTCAACTCCATTTTATCTTCGCACTAACAGGGATCCTCCACCACCGGAAGATCTATCCACTGAACAACTTCAAACACTGTTAGCGGTCAAACTCAGAAATAAGGAGGAAAAGACACCTGAAGAATCAACAATGTTCGAGGCACTTCAAGCCATAGCCTCAAAAGAATCTTGCAAGGAAGCTGCTGGACAACACAAACGACCCAGGCAAGATGATGACCCTGACTCTGATCTGAAAAGCAAGAAATCAAGGAAGTCAGACAAACCATCTTCATCTCACCAGCCCTGCAAGACCTCTAAGACTCCTCCTTCCAGACAAAGACCTCCAGCATCTGGTTCAGCACCAAAGCAATCAGAGGAACCCTTCGAGCTTCAACAACTAGATACTCAGGAAGGAAACGAAACAGCGATACTTGAATCAGAAATTCCTTCATTTCAAGCCGGTCCATCTACCAAAACCAAGGTTATAAATAGCGTGAGGCGTGGCGTGGCGGCGAAGCCAAGCCTCAAGCTTTACGAGCTATAGCGAGGCTATAGCGTTTTTTGAGGCGTGACTCAAGGCGGCATAATTTTTTTATAGATTTATATATTTATATCATATTTCATACATACATATATA
>LBNU01009454.1:84623-95953 GCA_014162995.1 Artemisia annua
GGAACGGCCTTGGTAAGGATTAGAAGGAGTCTTCACACTATGCTGTTGACAAATTCTAACTCCAAACCTGTAAGTACCGGATGTTTTATTGCTAACTGTTTAATTTCAGGTACAACAACCATGCTGAACACCGGCTTCCACATGCTCATACTTACATCTCAAAAAGCTCTCATGAAAGACCGAAGCAACATGAATGCCAAAGGTAGATTCCATGCGAAAAGAGTCTACAAAGTGATAAAGACAAACGATCTTAAGTGCAACACCGTCTAAAGAAGGATTCTACGTCAACACAAAGAATCTTCACATATGTAAAGAGAGCTCCTCACTTATGAAAGTTTCAACTGTCAAAGGTGTATGAGCATGTCGGAATGATGCAGATCCACTAGAGTCAAAGAATGTGACGAATGGCAGATTACTACATCAGATTGATCACTATCTCATCAACCATAAAGAACAATGAACACCCATTCTATCTGGGAAGATTGTTAAGAACTAAGAACGATGAATCATTTCTACATAATCATCTTTGAGGACGTCTAAAGCCATGAATTCCACAACAAAAGTCAAAGTACGAAGACGTCCAGCAACCTCAAATGACCGTGACTGAACATCACTTCTTCAACAACCGATCCTTAGGGGGAGATTGTTAGAACCTAAGTTTTTCTACGTTTTAGTCAAGTCTCAGTTATTTCAACATTTGTAATAGGTTGCTAAGTTGATTAAATATGTAACTATTAAGGATGAATCCAATACTCGTCCAACGGGCCTAAAGCCCAAACGATTAAGAGAAGGGAAGGAGTAGGCGTGTTGCCCTAGCTCCCATCCTATAAATAGGACATCTATGTATCCCATTCTCTTGTTGGTTATTTCAATATCATAAGGAAACTCTTGCACTTTTATTCTTCATATTTGATCTAATCAAGCAAACTCTATTTCTCATCTCATTTCTATCAAATCTATACTTGTGTTTACAATATGGTGACCTAACAGTTACCACTGCTAGTTCACAGTTACCACTGCCAGTGTTATTTTTACCAATGTTGATCTAGCCGTTACAACTGTTGTGTCAGTAAATAAATTTTTAACTAGCCGTTGAGAATAACTGGTTTTGTGTTTTAATAGGGTTAAAATTAGAGAATTATCTTCTTACTTATTTTAATTTATTCTTTTCTAAAGATAATCTCTCTCGCGCATAATTCTCAAACCCTAGCAGTATAAATCTTTTCATCTCAATTGACTTGTTTTTCACACAATTCATACTCACACGATCATACTTTTCTCAAAAGATATACTATGGCATGGCATCATTACACTTTGCAGATGAGCACAACCAAGTGGCCTACTTGCAGAAGTCAAATGAAAAGAGTGGCCCTGTTTTTCATCAGATTGTGGATTTTCTCAATACCACTCACATAAGGTATGCTTTAACTCTAAACCCCACAATCTATGTCTCTCAAATCAAGCAGTTTTGGAACTCTGTAGAGTCAATCACTATTGAAGATGGAGACACACATGAAACTGTGGATACTCTTAGAGCCACAGTGGATGGGGTAACTATTGATGTTACTGAATCATTCTTGAGGAGAATCTTCAATTGGATGATCTTAATGGTATCATCACATTGCCCAATCCAGAAATTCATAAACATCTCTCAACAATGGGGTATGATACATCTGACAAAAAGGTTACTTTCAAAAAGGGATGTTTTTGCCCCCATTGTAGATTTTTCATTCATACTCTTTTGCATTGCCTAAATCCTAAGAAAACATCTTATGAACAATTTAGTTCAACCTTGGCTTACCCTTTGGTTTGTTTAGCCACTGATAGGACTTTTAACTTTTCAAAGTTTATTTTTAACAGTATGAAAAGCAATGTAAAGAGTCCATATAAATTTTTGATGTATCCAAGATTTGTGCAAGCAGTGCTAAATGAATTTCCACTGCAACCCCACAAAAGAATTTACAAAACCCTCTGTCTTAAGCCAAAAGTTTTTCAAAATATGAATAAGGCTTCAGATGGATGGAATGGGGAATTTAAACCACTTTTTCCTAAAATGCTTGCAAAGATTGCACAGGTACAGGGTGAAGGTGCAGGAATCCTAGTTGTACCCCAACACACACAGTTCCGCGTATCCATTACACCCCACCAGTTACTCACACATATGAGAGGAGGCAAAAACAGCCAACTCTTCTCATCACAACATTGCATGTTTCAGACTCTTTAGGTCNCAGATGGATGGAATGGGGAATTTAAACCACTTTTTCCTAAAATGCTTGCAAAGATTGCACAGGTACAGGGTGAAGGTGCAGGAATCCTAGTTGTACCCCAACACACACAGTTCCGCGTATCCATTACACCCCACCAGTTACTCACACATATGAGAGGAGGCAAAAACAGCCAACTCTTCTCATCACAACATTGCATGTTTCAGACTCTTTAGGTCTAGGAACAAGCAGTGGTGGTTCGAGGCTTCAACCTAGTCCAACTAGGGTAGAGACTGAACCAATGCCCCATGATTCACCTCTCCCAACAGGTAACACAGTTGGAAGTGATGAGGGTAGTGGGCAACCTATTGAATTGATGGAACTTTGTACCAAATTAGCAAAACAGGTTGAATCCTTGGAGAAAGACTTGGCACAAACAAAAAATCAGCATGCCAAAGATCTTAAGAGTATGCAAGCTGAGATTCAGACCTTGAAGGAAGAAGTGCAGGGGTTGAAACAGAAAAGAACTACAAAGATTGTACTCTCATCCCCATCCTCACCTCATGATGGTGATTCAGAAGAATTTAGTGAAGATTTGGGTAATTCTCCCAAACAGGGGAAGAAAACAGATGCTGAAACTAAGGGGAAGAGAATCAATTTTGAAGATGATGCAGAGTTTGGTATTTCAGACTTGAGGTTTGATGAACTAGTTGGTGAATCTAAGGATACTGAAGCCACAGAGCTTGTTGATCTAGGTGTTCTGATCCGTCGTATATCAAGCAGTGAAGCTTAAACACGAGTCGTAGTCCCAACGAGGGTTGAACTGATCCAGTCAAGTAAGTCGTGAGTTATGTGAAGTGAATAGGTTTGAAAGATGATATTTGGTTTTTGTTTATACTACGATAAAACTTTTAAAACTTGAATGTAAATAAGAACGTGTTTAAAAGAAATAGAATTAAGTACAAAAGAAAACATTAACTTGAAGAAACTACAAGTAAAAGAAATGGAAAATATTTTTGGCTTTTGTATTTTTTATTAACGAAAATGATTAAGTGCAAAGATAAAAGAAATAAAAGAAGTAAAGAAAATGTAAACAAAATATAAGAAAGGAAAATGAAATAAGAAAGTTAAATTGTTTTTGGTTTTTAAAATTTAAGTAACGAAAGAAAGTAATTACTACAAACTAAAGATTATATAAGAAAACTTAAATGAATATAAATGATAAAAAAGTTTAAACGAACTAAGTAGACTAANAATGAAGCTACCATGGAGTATTTATCATGCTAGGGGGAGCTCAAGTTTGCCTTCGTGTACATTTTGCCCCCTAGACTTTTACATCTCATGAAAACATCATTAAAACTTCTATTACAACACTACTACAACTTCTAAAAATTAAACGTATGTCCTTGTAACTTGAGGTAACGTGTTGACGTGCTTTCCAAAGGTCTTCAAAGACGTAAAAGTAATCACTTGCTCGAATTTGTAAAGCTTAACGTAATAATTATCTTTGAACTTTGATTAAGCGTCTCTTTCGTTTTCTCGAGCCTTTAAGAAATAAATACGTCGTCACAGGCTTTTCTTAAGCAAATTTCATCTTTGGCTCGGCTCTTTGACACTTTTCCACATCTCGTGCTCGTTTTAGGCTTTTTGGTTGATTTTGATGTTGTTTTTGCAATATCCTTTCCTGCACAGTCACAAACACAAAAACACGATATCTTTGGCATTTAACGTTAGTTTTTGGTCTTCTTATCACTTAAACTAAGGTCAAAAGTATGTGTAAAATAGCACATACCATGTTCAAATAGCAATTCTGGATACAGCTTCAAGTCAACCTCAACAAGTACAAGCAGTTCCCACTGAAGAGCAGGTTCTTACCGCTGCAGATGTTTCCACTGTTGATCAGATGGTTCCCACTGCTGGTCAAAATATTACCACTGCAGAAGAAGTAATTGAAAGGATAAGGAAGGAGAAAGGAAAGGCTCATATGGCTACTGCATAAACTGAGCAATCAAGGAAGATTTCAGCAAGAGAACAAGCTCAGATAGACCATGATGCTGAAGTTGCAAGAAAAATGTTAGAGGATGAAGCTGCAAACAAGAAAAGACAGGATGAGTTAGACATTGCAAGCTTCATGGAGGCTGAGAGATTGAATAAATTGGAAACAGCTACTCCAATGGAAATGCCTATTCCAATTTCCACTGTTACACCTAAAGTCTTCAAAGAGAAAACTGCAGAGTTCACATATGTGCCAACTGAAGATGAAATCCAGTGGATGATTGATAATGATCCAGTTATCAAAAAGAAGGCTATTGAACTAATTGCAGATAGGACTTTAACTGAAGAACAAAGGTCAGCTCAACTATCTGATTTTATTACAATGAAGAATGAACAAGCACTTCAAGAGGCAATAGGTAAAGTCAGAAAAGGTCAAAAGAAGGCAAGACAACCAACAAAGGCACAGGTTATTGCAGAAATGAAGACATATTGTTGTCATGTTGGTATTTGGAAAATGTCTCAGTTCAAAGGAATGTCACATGACCAGGTTGAAGGGATCTACTACAGAGTCAAAAGACAAGATAAAGACTTTATCCCAATGAACTCTGAAGAAGAAGAAAGAATATTTCCTAAGTTTAAAAGGAAAGCTATAACTTTTGAACAAGAAACCACCAAGAAGACAAGATTTGCTCAAGAACAAGATTTCCAATCTGAGAAGCTTACAGAAGATCAGCTGAATGCCATGATAGTGATGGAAGAAGGAGATTTTTATCCAGATCCATTACAAGTCGGACATCCTATTGTTGATTGGGAAATTTATACAGCTAAAAATTTTGCTTCAATATGGAAAATTACCAGATTAGGTGGTGAAACTTCATCCTTCATTAAATTTGAAGATCTTCTTAAAGCATGTGATAGAAATGATCTTGATATGCTTTGGAAGATGGTTCAAGAAAGATTTAAGGCAGATAATCTTAAAGATGTGAAGGAAATGCAGCTATAGGTTGATCTAAGGAGATTGTATGAACCTGATTCTAATGGTAGGTACTGGAAGTTTGAAGCTACAGATCTCAGTACAACATGGACATATTATGATTCATGTGAGGTTCATCATGTTTCTACAGAAGCTAGAGTGGATGCATTCATGTTTGCAGAAAAGGAATATCCACTTAGAGCTGGAACTCTTTCAGTAACGTTGTCAAAAAGATTTAAGAGTTCATGAAATTACTGAGAAGGTTAAGGCATTGCTGCAGAAGATACAAGATCAGAGTTCAAGAGCTATGCAAGCTTTGAGAAGAAAGTGAAGTGTTTGGAAGAATTCCCCATATCCTCACGGATGCTGATTGATTGAAGAAACTTAATGATTTGCAGAGAAATCATAAGTTTAAGGGAGGATTCTTGGGAATAATGCTAACAGTTATCACTGTTAAGCTTGTGGAAGACACTGCTGAAGAATGCACTAGCAGTGGAAACACATTACCACTGCTAGTACATATTATTACCACTGCTTATATGATAACTGTTATGTAATCATGTATTGATAAGTATAGAATAGATTTTGTGTATATTCTATTTGATTAGCTTTATACTTATCTTGTAAAGGACTCCTTGTGCTATAAAAGGAGGTCCTAGGTTAATGTTCTATATACGTATCAATTATAGAGCTTCAAGGTGTAACCCTAGTGATAAGAAAGATCACTCGTATTATTAGCATTAATAATATTGAAGCTTAAAGTTTGGTTTATACTTTGTGTTCATCATATACAACTGTTCTCACTCACAAAAGAATTCATAACTAATCTTCTAAGTACTACAAAGTAAATTCCGCGTGCTGATTAGTATTATTCAAAGTATCACTCTAACACAAGGCGTGTGTTTAGATCCATCAGGATTTTGTTGACATTCCGTGGTATTTGGCTAAGTTCATGACCACGAAAGCAAAAGGTGCACAAGAACGGAGTTTGATTCAGGGGGCCCACTTCATTGGGAGATTGGCTAGGAGTTTTGGGTTGATGTCAACAGCAGCTTTGGCCAAGGTGAATCGAGCAGCCGAGACATCTTTAATTGGAATTGCCAAGTTGGATGAATTGGGATCATCACCTACAACCCTTTGAATAAACCAATGTTGAGGCCGGTGAAGAGGAGAGCGAGTGGTGAAGGTAGTTCTAGGGCTTGTGGAAGCCAAAAAGTGGCCGAGGAGCGTGTTAGTGTACGACCCACCATGACAATGATGGAAAGAATGAACGTCATGGATAGACGCATGGGGCAAATAGAGAAGAGCATGACCAACTTTGGCAATGACATGGACGATATGACGGCAGTAATCTCGGGCATGAATGAACAGTTTGATAGTTTTTACACTGACTTTAGAGACTTGCAGGTACAACAAAATAACTACTATCGGTGGAACGCCGATCGTACCAGTCAGATGCTCGAACACAAGCATTTGAGCCACCCTCGTTGGAACGGGCTGGATTATGTGGATCAGTCCAACATACCAGACATGGGAGTCCAGCACGGTGTTAGCTTCATGCATCCGGACACTTCATCTTCAGCCCCTCAAGATCCTTATGGCCCTACCACTCAATTTGGCACACCTATGGAACACGATCAAGATCGAGAATGAAATCTCTAATCATCGCTTCCATCCTTATCTTTAAAACAATGTATCCTTTTTGGGTTTGTAATAACTTTACTAGGACATAACTTGCTGCTAATATTTATATTTTGGGTATTCGGAATGGTTGAATGCAGGTTTTTAGCTTCTGGATTTTGTTGCAGACTGTTGCTACGGCGTAGCAAGTCTTTGACCTACGCCGTAGCAACATTGGAGAGACGAGTGAACATTCTGTCTCAGATTGGGAGCTACGGCGTAGGTAGGTCCATAGACCTACACCGTAGCTAGTACCCACTGGCAAAAAATTTTGTGAGGAAACTTCCGAGAGCGCGAGCGTGAGGGGAGTTTTTCTTTTTTCATTTCTATTCTATTTTTCTATTTTTTTTTATTTTGTACAAAAGGGACTTTGCACAAACTAAGTGGGGGGGATAGGAAATAGAATACAAAATAATTACTTAAATTAGTATTTGTCCTCATTTTCTAGTTTTACAAAGCTTACAAAACATGCCATTTTGAAAATTTTTGACACATGTTTACAAAACTAGAATAAATTTAATCCCGAGCACACTATAACCCTTGATTACATGGTGAGATCTAACCTTTCCGTTTCCAATTATTTTACCCCAAATCCACCAAATATTGAGTGTGCTGGTAGTAGTGTAGACTTTAGAACTTGGCTTTTACATCATTTCGAGAGCATAAACGAGTAATGTGTTTTTTATAATACGTTTGGAAGAGACTTTTTGAGAAAACAATGTTGTTAGGATTATCAACCACATAAACTATTACACCTCAACCCTTCGATTAGTCGCATTGACTTTTCAATCTACACACTTAAACCCTTGTTTGCACTCACTTTTAGTGCAAGATACCCTTAGATACACCTTATTGAACCATTCCTCTCATTCCTTACCTTATTAATGAAATCCCATTACACCCTTACACTCTAACCAACTTTGTAACCTTATGTTTTTTTATCAAGGAATCTCCTTTCGCCTCAATGTCATGAAATGCCTAGTTTAAGAATCAAGAAAGGAAAGTTGTGACCGAAGACCCCCCAATGTTCTCCACCTAAGTTAATCCCAAGTGGGGGGATGATATTATCAGTCTATCATAGTTAAAAAAAATGTGAATTTCTGTATTTAGAAAGTAGAAATAAAGCGTGAAAATCATAAGCACCAATAAAATAGCTTATCATGGAAGACATGGCTCTCTTTACCAGAAGAATTTTTGGAAGAAAAACTGTGTCACTTGTCACACATATGAATCAACACTTCGTAAGATTGGCATTTTCTGGCAAAAGGGCAATTGGTGACTACTTGGTAGAAAGATAAGATTACTCTCCCTCTTTACCTTTACAATATCCAACATTACAACCTACCCTTTTTAGTTGTGAAGTATGCTTAGGTGAGGGATTCGAGCGGTCAGTGGTGTCTTGCCCGGCGTTCCGGGCATGTACCATTGCCTTTGTCGCCCTTGCCGTAGTATATTAGTAATAGCTTTACACCCTTAACCTTATGATTATCCAAACAATGTTATTTTCAAAAACTGTTTCGACCTTATCTCTAGTGGTAGAGTTTTGTGTAAATGCCAAGCTTATGATAGAATACATGCTATGACCGAGCGTTTATGAGAGCACCCCGAAATTGAACACTTAGAATAGGGAGCGTATGAGTGAATTTCTTCCTTCTTTTCGTGAGGTGTTCTGCTTAACTTTATTCTAGCAGTTTTACTAATTTAAATTTGTGTCTTCTAAGTGATGAGGAGGATACTCTTTTAATTATTAATACGGTCTACTTGAGGACAAGTAGAGTTTAAGTGGGGGGATATTTAATAACGTCAAATTTACCCATGATTTAAGCGTTAATTTCCCTTTGAATTGCTCATCTTTTCTATTCATATGAAGAATATATACTCTTATTTCTTCCTATTTTGGTTTCAGGGTAAAGATGAGTTAAAGTACATTATTGATGATTTATTGGCTTAAGAATGGGAATTACGCTTGAAGTTACTATGAAGAAACAAACACTGCGGTCTAGTTAAGTGATGATACTACACCGTTAGATGATTTATACCCCAAGTGATGAAGACTACGCCGTAGCAAGCAAATGAGCTGTGGTGTAATAGAGAAAACCACCAAGCTACGCCGTAGTTAATAATTGGACTACGGCGTAATATTGAAGATAAGAGCCCTACGCCCGTAACAAGTCATTGAGTTACGGCGTAGGAAAGATTTTACGAAGACTACGATGTAGCATTCCATCAAGCTACACCGTAGAGATTATTAACAAGGATTACGACATAGTTCTATCATACGATTACGCCGTAGCATTGACGAGCCCTATAAATACCAAAGGAAATTCGTCCATTGGATGTCAAGTTTTCTCTCCCCCAAACCTTCACTAGGGTTTGGGGAGAATGACCCAGAAGAAGAATGAAGACCACGAAGGCTAGAGAGATGGTGTACAATTAGACTAGGAGCATCCTAGTCTAATACATGTTCGAATTCTATTTTGTTTTACATTCATGAATTCTCTTTATTAAGATTTGCTTTAAGTTTATCATTCATGTTTATCTATGTAGAAGTTTTCTTTGCTTGTTCGTTATCCTTTTGTTTCGGTAGTGTAAAAGCTTGGTAGTATCTACTAGTCTAGGTGAATTAACCCTAGGACCCTAGACGAGTAGGTTGTCGGGATTGGTAAGAATTGGCCATAGTATTACCTTTCCTTATATGCGAATTAACCCTAGGACCACCTACCAATCGGATACACTTAAGGAGCTAGAGGGAATCTAAGATCTGACCATGCCTGGTTCCACTAGAACAAGTCTATTAAACATGGCACTTAATGACTCTTGCATCTTGGCCCGATGAACTCTCGGCTTTACAATAGTTGAGAATAGGACAAGGTGCAAGATAGGGCTGACGATCTAACCAATTGACTCTTGTCGACTTTCACCCACTACATAGAACCCTAGAATATGAAGATTGATGAGACGAAAAGTGTTACGCTTTTAGGGGGTCATTTAAGCCCTAATTCGTATAAATGTGATCAAATATTGCCCTAAATCGTTCCTTTTGTCATTTTAGTTACTTTTGAGAGGAATTCTTATAAATGTGATTTAAAGAGTGATGGCCCAGAGAGGAATAGAGAGTGACGGCGTCAGAAGCGGATCTAGGCCATCCAAGAAACCTAATGGCGGCGAGCTGACGGCGTCAGCCTCTATAACCTGACGCCGTCAGAATGTAAAATCTATATATAGTTTTCTATTTTTCATTCATTAAGTGTGGAACTTTGTGGAGAACTTTTGGCACCAAACCCTAGACGAATTTTCTGTACATTTTAGGGTTTCCAACCCTTGGAACCCTCATGCTTAATTAAAGATAAGTCTTCACTTTAATTCAATCAATATATCTATGTGTTGGTTGATTATCTCTTTTGCTTGTCTTTTAATTAACATGTGTAGCTAAATTTTCTTTGTGTTTGCTTAGATCTAATGAAACCTAACTATTAATTATTGGTTAATTGATGTGTTGTTGTTTGTTGGGATGATTTTTCCATCAATGTTAGGCTCAAGAAAACTGGCCAACCTCATTCATGGTAACGTGCTTGAACGTCTTGGGAAACATGTAGCCAAGGCATACTAGGCTATTAAGGTAATATTTAACGCATGAGACACTGTTTACAATCCCTATGGTTGTGCCGTGCATGGCATAGGAGGAGATAAGAGCTAATAGAATTGGAGAGATATGTATGCCACTCCATGAGTTATTAGGAATACACCCTTCATCCACACAAGTAACATATATATCCATTAACCAGTAAAAGATAGTTAGGGAGTAAAGAAGTCTAAGTAAACACACTTTTCTCCATATTGTTTTCACAACGAAATAGTTTAGTTATTTTATTTTCTTTTGCAATAGTAGTAATTTTGGGTTAGTTGACTAGCAACTAATTCCACCCACTCCTTCAAAACCGAGATTTTAACTTGCTTTCATAAAAATATAAAAATACAAAAAGAATCTTCCTTCACCCTTAGACCTATTAGAGTAATTTTTCTGTCCTAACGAACACTATTCCCTGTGAGAGAATGATCAATCCCCCGTACTTACCACTATCCTATACTACATCGGTCAGGTACACTGCCTGGTGGGGTTGTAAGCCTCTTGAGATCCCTCGAGAGGTAAAACCTATTGTAAGGTCACAAAACCACGCATCAAGTTTTTGGCGCCGCTGCCGGGGAATAGTTATTGTTTAGGTTGAATTTTTATTTTATTAGGTCTACTCATTAGATTCCTATCTAGTGAGATTTTTATTTTATTTTTACTAGCTTTCTTGTAGTGTATCTTTTTCTTTGTGCCCTTTGTTTGTAAAACCATTTTCATTTGTCATCATGGCAGATGAAATTCTATTTAGATCACTAACGATAGAGGAACAATTAGTTTACTCGGATAGATTTTCTTCTTGTTGTTCCAATGAATTTTTAAGTGATCTTATATATATACAAGAGGAGAT
>LBNU01009454.1:99550-140331 GCA_014162995.1 Artemisia annua
GATGTAGAGTGCATGTATTTGATCATGATAATTAACTTGCCACCATTAAAATACCCTTTATTCCAACCAAACCGTGTTTATCATATCTCTACACCTTACGTTACAACCCTTTGGAAAGCCCTCTTTGATAGTTTATCTTAGGTGCTTACGCCTAGTGGAGGAGTAATTGATCCTCCCCCAAGCCTATGGTAATCTATTTGCTATGACAGGTAGTGAGTGTTATTTTCCGTTTTCATTTATGAGATATTATTCTATGACATTTGAGAGATGAGAGAATCCAAACACTATTTGTGAGGTGCTAGTGTATGATTTCCGTGCTTGTTATGATTGGGGTCTAATAACTATTTGTTGTAATTACTTTTATATTCGTGTTAAATGACCCCTAACTCATATTTTGATTGAAATAAAAGCTCATTTGCTTGAGGACAAGCAAATCTCAAGTGTAAGGGTATTTGATGAGACGAAAAGTGTTACGCTTTTAGGGGGTCATTTAAGCCCTAATTCGTATAAATGTGATCAAATATTGCCCTAAATCGTTCCTTTTGTCTATTTAGGTACTTTTGAGAGGAATTCTGGAAAACATTCATATTTGGACGTTTTTGGAGCATAAAAGTGAAGAAAACGACAAAGTCTCAAAAGAAGCAGAAATTACAACCTGACGGCGTCAGAGTCACAAGGTGACGCCGTCAGCAAGCCTTGACAAAAGAGTGGAAACCAATTATCAAATGACAGGCCAGAAAGATTTTGGAAATTAACACCTGACGCCGTCAGGTGTTAGAAGTTGTAGGCCGTCAGGTTATGATTTAAAGAGTGACGGCCCAGAGAGGAATAGAGAGTGACGGCGTCAGAAGTGGATCTAGGCCATCCGAGAAACCTAATGGCGGCGAGCTGACGGCGTCAGCCTCTATAACCTGACACCGTCAGAATGTAAAATCTATATATAGTTTTCTATTTTTCATTCATTAAGTGTGGAACTTTGTGGAGAACTTTTGGCACCAAACCCTAGACGAATTTTCTGTACTTTTTAGGGTTTCCAACCCTTGGAACCCTCATGCTTAATTAAAGATAAGTCTTCACTTTAATTCAATCAATATGTCTATGTGTTGGTTGATTATCTCTTTTGCTTGTCTTTTAATTAACATGTGTAGCTAAATTCTCTTGTGTTTGCTTAGATCTAATGAAACCTAACTATTAATTATTGGTTAATTGATGTGTTGTTGTTTGTTGGGATGATTGTTCCATCAATGTTAGGCTCAAGAAAACTGGCCAACCTCCTTTATGGTAACGTGCTTGAACGTCTTGGGAAACATGTAGCCAAGGCATACTAGGCTATTAAGGTAGTATTTAACGCATGAGCCACTGTTTACAATCCCTATGGTTGTGCCGTGCATGGCATAGGAGGAGATAAGAGCTCATAGAATTGGAGAGATATGTATGCCACTCCATGAGTTATTAGGAATACACCCTTCATCCACACAAGTAACATACATATCAATTAACCGGTAAAAGATAGTTAGGGAGTAATGAAGTCTAAGTAAACACACTTTTCTCCATATTGTTTTCACAACCAAATAGTTTAGTTATTTTATTTTCTTTTGCAATAGTAGTAATTTTGGGTTAGTTGACTAGCAACTAATTCCGCCCACTCCTTCAAAACCGAGATTTTAACTTGCTTTCATAAAAATATAAAAATACAAAAAGAATCTTCCTTCACCCTTAGACCTATTAGAGTAGTTTTTCTATCCTAACGAACACTATTCCCTGTAAGAGAACGATCAATCCCCCGTACTTACCACTATCCTATACTACATCGGTCAGGTACACTGCCTGGTGGGGTTGTAAGCCTCTTGAGATCCCTCGAGAGGTAAAACCTATTGTAAGGTCACAAAACCACGCATCAAAGATGCTTTGCCTTAATATCTTAGTAACCTATCTTGAGCCCTAGTATCTTTATTTCCTCTTTTATTTATTTACGTCTTGGTTACTATTTACTCTATTCAACTAATACCCCTTTTTAGTACTTGTCTTAGTTCGCCAGAACAACAGTTCTTGGGCCGACACTCGGATTTATCTAAAGGCATACTACACATGACCGGGTACACTGCCCGTTAGTATGTGTTAATCCTTATAACTCCAAGTTTATAAATGTAAAACAGGATGAATAAAACGCATCAGGGAGAATTATAGAGTTTATGAGGCGACGTGATTCCCTAACTGAAAAAACATAGGAGTGTTCTACCACATTAGAATCAATATGACTTATTTCCATAAGTAAGTCTTTCAAATAAGTCGTGTTACAAACTCCAATATCGGCCCTAGACCAATTCCAACACCACTGCTTGTGAACAATACGATCAATGATTAATTTTTTTTATCTTACTCCAATTTGTAAAGACTATTATGCCGAACATGAAGAGGAGAATCACCAATCCAGATATCTTTCCAAAAACGGATGCAGATGCCACATCCCACCTTGAAACGAATGGAACTAAGCGGAATAATACTCTTCGAATGAAGAAAGTTGGATGTACCAACTATCCTAGCCCACATACCATTAAACTTACAACCTTGATAATCCAAACCACCCTCTTGCCCATGCAACGACTTAATGACTTTAACCCAAAGAACATTCGGGAAAGAAAACATCCTCGAACGCCACTTCTGAAGGAGAGCCAGGTTGAAAGGCTTAAGACTCCCAATGTTCAAGCCACCTTTATCATAGGAAGAAAGTACATTAGTCCATTTAATCCAAGCTAGTTTTTTGGAGTTTTGAGAGCCGCCCCAAAAAAATCCGACACGATACCTTTCCAATGAATTAAAAATAATCTTAGGAGCTTTAAAAATCAAAAGGTAGTATATACCAAGACTACCTAAAACCGCTTTGATAAGGGTGAGGCGACCTCCTATAGATAAAAGATAAGTTTTCCAGGAGGAAAGCCTCGATTGGAAACGATCCAACAAAGATAGATATAAGATGCATGTTAGACCTAATCGGAAGACCATGATATGTGAAAGGAAAGGAAACCCAAGGCACAACCTGTACTACTAGCCATAACAGCAACTTCATCATTAGAAACTGCAATAGCATAAAAGTTGGATTTTTGAATGTTAATTCTGAGGGCCGATGCTAAATAGAAAACGTGAAGGACACGAATGATGTTGTCTAAGTCTCCATAATTCCATTCGGAAGTAATGATCACATCGTTAACATAAAACAGGTGAGATAATGTGATATCAAAAGAACTCAGCTTGATCCCACGAATGAAGCTTGAACTAACAGCATTCGAAAAAGCACAATGAAGACTCTCCATAGCGAGGATAAATAGAAAAGGAGAGAGCGGATCACCTTGCCTTAATCCACGTTTAATAGCAAATTCAGAAGTAGGACTACCATTGATCAAAACTGAAGCTCTAGACCAATGTAGACAAGCTCTAATCCAGGATCGCTGTGACAACTCGTATTTATAGGTCATTATTTAAACTCTAACTTTTACTATTCATTCCCGTAAAAGTTACTTTCATTATCGTACTTTCTACTATTTATTATTTTTGCGTAAATAAAATATTACGATTATTATTTATGCATAACTTCATAAGTTAAATCGCGTAACCAAGAAACACCCTCCTGTGCACTATGACACTAGACTATGCTGAGTCTATACATTTTATACATTTTGTTTCCTTACAATCCAATTTTATAAGTCACATTTCATTTTCTACATTTTTACGTCAATTATTAATATTTTTCGTTTTACGCATTTACGAACTACTTTTTAATATTAACAATGCTTAAACACTCCGATAAGCTCGTGCCTTATCTAAAATATAAAAATTAGTTATTTTTACAAATTATGGCATTTTTTATAAGTTTGGTATTTTTATGTTACCCGGTATTGCGTTTTTCGCGTGTCAAGACTTCAAGCATGTAATACTTACCCTGTAACCGCACCACCTTTACCAATACCCTAGATACCCATCCACTATCAAAAATTTACTCACTTTCTTCATTCTCCTTATAAAAATCTGCCAACCTTTGAAAATTATACAAAACACATTTAAAATCCTTACAACTTTATTTAAACTATAAAACTTTTTAACAACTTGCAAGATTTTCTATGGTAAATTGTCAAACCTAATCTACCAATTCTTGGCTTCTAACTCAAAGCGAAGTCCCTCCAATCTCTCATNAATGATCACATCGTTAACATAAAACAGGTGAGATAATGTGATATCAAAAGAACTCAGCTTGATCCCACGAATGAAGCTTGAACTAACAGCATTCGAAAAAGCACAATGAAGACTCTCCATAGCGAGGATAAATAGAAAAGGAGAGAGCGGATCACCTTGCCTTAATCCACGTTTAATAGCAAATTCAGAAGTAGGACTACCATTGATCAAAACTGAAGCTCTAGACCAATGTAGACAAGCTCTAATCCAGGATCGCTGTGACAACTCGTATTTATAGGTCATTATTTAAACTCTAACTTTTACTATTCATTCCCGTAAAAGTTACTTTCATTATCGTACTTTCTACTATTTATTATTTTTGCGTAAATAAAATATTACGATTATTATTTATGCATAACTTCATAAGTTAAATCGCGTAACCAAGAAACACCCTCCTGTGCACTATGACACTAGACTATGCTGAGTCTATACATTTTATACATTTTGTTTCCTTACAATCCAATTTTATAAGTCACATTTCATTTTCTACATTTTTACGTCAATTATTAATATTTTTCGTTTTACGCATTTACGAACTACTTTTTAATATTAACAATGCTTAAACACTCCGATAAGCTCGTGCCTTATCTAAAATATAAAAATTAGTTATTTTTACAAATTATGGCATTTTTTATAAGTTTGGTATTTTTATGTTACCCGGTATTGCGTTTTTCGCGTGTCAAGACTTCAAGCATGTAATACTTACCCTGTAACCGCACCACCTTTACCAATACCCTAGATACCCATCCACTATCAAAAATTTACTCACTTTCTTCATTCTCCTTATAAAAATCTGCCAACCTTTGAAAATTATACAAAACACATTTAAAATCCTTACAACTTTATTTAAACTATAAAACTTTTTAACAACTTGCAAGATTTTCTATGGTAAATTGTCAAACCTAATCTACCAATTCTTGGCTTCTAACTCAAAGCGAAGTCCCTCCAATCTCTCATTTAATTTCTATGTTTCTATGTCTCCAAGATATTTCAATTTAGGACAAATACATTTTCCTTATACAAATACTTAGTCTACACTTCCCATTTTATCACAAACTAAAACATAAACACCACTCTATCCTCATTATTATTTTCAGTAGATCAAGGGCAGAAAAGGGTTCAAAAATATTTGGTCTTTGCTTATTTATAGCTTATCTGGGTGCTTATTTACTTGGTGCTTAGTAAGAGTGTTCATTATTGGGTTTTTATAGCTAGTTCTTGAGTTACTTGTTCATCCTTTGCATAAGTCTTCCACCAAACTTTGTAAGGAAACCATTTTTATCATCATTCCTGTAATTTTTACATATTTTGATATGTTTCATACATTTATGTTGTTGATTATATCTTGTACATGGCTTGAATCATTAGGAAAACATGTTTTGAACGCTATAAAATGGGACAGTTTTAGATCTGTTAACAAAACGAATTTGTGGAAAAATATCCGTGGGTCTCTGGACTTGAACAAAAATATGAGGTTGTAGATCTATGTCTTGTGGTCATTTTTCCGGGTGGCTTGTTGGAAATTCTGCTAAGTGAGAATTCTGCTGATGGAACATGCTGATGGAATCTGCTGAAGAGATAGATTCTGCTGAAGAAGTGTTACTGCTGAAGACTAAGTTTCAACATATTTAGTTTCTGCGGATATATTTAAACCGCGTATTTTAGTAATAATATGTACTAGCAGTGGCAATGAGTTTCCACTGCTAGTGCATTCTTCAGCAGTGTCTTCCACAAGCCTATCAGTGGTAACTGTTAGCTTTATTCCCAACAAAATTGACTTACAATAGAGTGATTAGCAAGTGTTGGTGATTGATGATCTTGAGTTTGTAAACCTTGAATTAATTTGATTTTGGGTGAGTGAGATTTTGAGTGTATGGTTCGAGTTTTCGTCATTTCTGCAGTAAGGAGGAGTATTTGGTTTTGTTTTTCAAGTTCTATAGTAAGAAAACGGGGTATGGCTTTAAAACGCTGGCGGTCCCTTATTGATATGGGACCGCCGAGAGCTAAAGGACCGCCGTCAGAAAGTTGTGAAGTTTTGACGATTTTTGTTGTTTAAGTTGATGTGATAAGTCTTTGGATCCAAATTGTTTTAAAATATATCTCTTTGTATTTTAAGACACGAAATTGACTCAATACGCGCAAGTAGGCTAAGGAATGGGTATGGAGTGGAATCGAGACAGAAGAAAAGGAAAAGACTCGATACGCTTGAATAAGGAGTGGATTTTGAGTCGAAACAGAAGAAAGGAAAGAGTAAAACGTTCAATGAGATTCAAAGACGAGAGTTGCATCGAAGAGGCAAGAAGTCAATCATGTAAATTCAAAGAAAAGTCATAGACGAGAACTAGAGAGCAAACAAAGAGTGAAGTAAGTGTGCATCGTCTATAGTGATTGATTGATGAGAAATTCGTTATAAATAATGGTTGTGGTAAGACCATTATTTTTCCAAATAATTTGCTTGAATCCAAAGATGGATAAGCGTTTAGACAAAGCGTCTAATGATCACAAAGCATATAGCACACATGAACATATAGATATTATCTAGCATGCAAGCAAGTAACGATAAATCACATAATCACGTAAGCATAAAGCAAGCATTCAAGTTGCAACTATAATAGACAAAATTTTAAGAAGACTTACCTTGGCCTCTAGCTATCCTTAATGACACATATCATAACATGTGTCGTGTGTGATGTAAGACATGATGAAACTCACTTGGCGAATCATCCTTAATAGTAGTTGCACATTCTAGCCACGCATTGTTTTGGTCTTTAGCTATCTTGGCCTTTGGCTTATCTAAACACGCACTAAGTCTTCTTCATTTACATCACTTCAAGACTTGTAGATTAGTACATCAACTTAGTTGTTAATGTGATTCTTGTCGAAAACATTTCCTACAATAAAAACATTCAAACTAGTAGTACACTTCTACTTAAGATAAATGATTTACTAACAACATATTTTCATCAACTTTGGCTTGAACATTTCCTTAATGAAATTTTAAAATATTTTGCACAAATCATTTACCACTTTTCATAAAATGGTTTTGTCAAAACCAATTTTTAGGCAAAGTTTTATAAACCAATATTTGAACTTCAATGTCTATCAAAAGTTTCTTATGAAATTTTAATTTTCGAAATCTATTCTCATTGATTAAAAATATCAAAAGAAATGACATGCCAAAGCTAATGATCAATTGATTTCACATAACTTTCAAATTCATTTTTCTAAATGACAAAGTTTTCATTTTCGAAACATGGTGACTAATTCAAATAGA
The DNA here is from genome assembly GCA_014162995.1 of Artemisia annua. Lineage (NCBI taxonomy): Eukaryota > Viridiplantae > Streptophyta > Magnoliopsida > Asterales > Asteraceae > Artemisia > Artemisia annua. The sequence continues at coordinate 107,052 of LBNU01009454.1, forward strand.
TCCCTTCTAGGTATCTTTTAGACTCCATAGATCGATTCAAGTTTTAAAGTACAGTATACTCTAAAGATCTTGATAACCTGGGCTCTAATACTAATTGTAGAAACTAGAAGGGGGGGTTGAATAGTTTCACCGTTTCTTTTTAGTTGTTAAAACATTTCGCCGTTTTTAGGTCCGGTTAATATTCTTTAGCAAACTTATTGAAATCTACTTGTTATGTGATATCAAGTTGACTACTAACATACATAAGTAAAAAAGTAAAGTAAAGTGTAAGGAAAGAACACAACCAAAGAGACGCGGTGATTTATAGTGGTTCGGCACGAAGCTCACTCTCCGTCCTACTCCACTCCCCGAGTACCACACTCGAGAGTTATCAATCGCTATATCAACACACTCCTTCAGGCGGAGCAATCTGTACACATGCTTACACAAGGCTTAACGACACTAAGCATAATGTCGAGTTCTAATCGTAGCTAGAACCAATCTACTCCAAGGCCCACGTGGCCACACGAACAAGCACTCTTGTCCATCTTGAATCTTCACCCAATCCAAGCCTTCACATAGTTGACACACTTGGTTCTTCACCCGAACCAAGCCTTCACACTTAGACACACTTGGTTCTTCACCCGAACCAAGCCTTCACATACTTGACTCACTTGGTTCTTCACCCGAACCAAGACTCACACAAATATCCCCATCCTCGACTCACACACAAGTCGGAAAACAATGACATTATTTACAGAACCTATCACCGTAAAACTTGTTACGTTTGTGTGTGGACACCTATAACATCTCGAGACTTCATTGATGTCGAGAGTTCTTCTCTTGCACTTGACGGAAGAGGAAATCACTTATAAAGATATACCGACGTGTTATTGTGATCAAAGACTAAAGATAAAATAAAAACAGAAAGTTTTGTGTGTGAAAAATCTTATTTCTTGAAGTGTAACAGTTCAGTATTTATAGACGACAGGAGAGAGCCAGACGGTCCCGTAAATAGGCGACGGTCCTTTATCACTAAGGAACCGTCGGCCACTTTAAGGGACCGTCCCGACAAAACGCTCCCATTTTTGTCCTGACGTGGTAAAAACTTATCTGGTGAAAATTCAGCTATTTTGGGGAGAAAACTAGCTGTTATGAATTTGAATTTGAATATATTTTCTTAATAAAACATTTCTTTAAAAACACAAAAATACTTTTGTGAAAATGTTTTGTCTAACTTAAAAATGTAAGTTTGTAAGAAAATAAAAACTTCTTTGATCACCAAACTAATGACGGTATAAAGTTTGTTCATACCTGACGTGACGTTGTAGAAGCTACGTAGAAGTAACGAGTTTTCTCGGTTAAAAACTTGTTAACAGTAACTTTACGTAACATGTCTTTATATTTTGTGATTATCAAAACACAAGAAGATCGAATAATGCGAATAACGTTTTTGACATTTGTTGAGGCAACATTATCAAGATCTCCTAATGTTTTAATGATGACAAATAAACATACGAAACACATAAAATATCAAACGGTAGCCAAAATTCGTCGGAGCCCATATCTGCTCCTGGCGCGCTGCCCGCGTTAATGCGCGGGTGACGCGCCAGGCCACTGTATGGCTTCAGGCGAAATTTGAAAGTCGGCTTTCCCCTTACCCGACAAATGTGGATCTTTCAATACAGGTATGAATATGCTATGTGCTTAATTGAGAACACTCGAAACGAGTTTTGGGATTAGAGAGATCCAACTTTTAAAAGCACCCATTTACGGGAAAATGCCAACTCATGTTTTCTAACTATCGCCTCTAGCCAAGGCTTTTCCAGACTTAGGGAGCTTATATATTTCATGTAACATTATGTGAAAGCATCCATTTGCTCATATCTCGTGCTTACGTCTTCTCTAATTACGTAACGGGTTTACTCCCTTATTGGTCAAACTAAGTCAAAGGTCACTTTGCGTAAACGCATCCTTTCCCACTTGGGTTATGCTTTACATCAAGGCAAAGCACTTAACTTGTTTGAACCAAGGTATTAGTTGAGAACGTCGAGTCGTGGAAAGTTACGAGATATGAAACTATGGATTCTCGACGTTATGTTACTTGAACTTATAAGTAACCTATGAATTTCTCAACTCATAATCTTAATTGTCTAAACACTTTCTTCTTAATGACAATTAGATTATGTCTTAATTTCTTAATCTTATTTACAAAAAGACAACTACACCAAATCTCCCACAATCCTTCCCAAAATCATTCCCAACACTCTCTTACAATATTCCCTTACACATTCCTTAGAATGTGTACCTTTTGTCTCCCTCCATCTCACACACAATATTCTCTCAATCTACCAACTTCCCATACAATCTTTATACATACACTTATACACCTTCTGTACACACACTTGATTTCAAAATACACACACTACTCTCACAACCATCTCCTCTCTACACACACTAGCCAACTCACCATATCTTACCATATCAAACTCATATATTCTCTTACACAATCTCTTACACTCTTACATATTCCCTTACACACTTTACATCTCAACCATCCATTCCCTTACAACACATCTCAACCCTCCATATTCAACACATGGGAATTATTTGAAAACCAAAGGAGGCTCCCTTTGATCTCCACCATCCAATTCAAAGAAAACCATCTCAACCATCCATCACATTCTTTCCCCCCAAGCAAAGGAATATACCTTTGGAATAATCTATCTCTAACCTAACCATGGTTACTTTCTAACCCAACCTCACACACTCTTCCCTATGGAGGAATATCCCATGGCATATTCTCTTCTCTATTATGCCATGTGAGGAATACCATTTCAACCCCTACCAAATTACCCTTTCTACTCTTCTACCCTTGGTATTTGGTTTTCTTATAAACACTTCACAAAACATTTTCCAAATTGGCTATTTGAGTTGGTAAACCTTAGATTGATTAATGTTAAGGTTTAGTGTGAAATACAATTGGGGGTTTAGCAAGGATAGGTATTTACAAGGACCAACACCCAAGTTTTGGGAAAACTTGAGACAGAGTCCTGGCGCGCTGCCCGCGCGTTGACGCGCGAGTGACGCGCCGGCCTCGGTAAATTTTTCCCAAGTTTGGGTCTTGGCCTATAAATACCCCCCTGCCTCTTGTATTCCTCACCCCTTGCCATTATTCATTCTCTCTATACTCTTTCTCTCTTATCTCTCTAATTCTCTCTTGTGTTCTTAATTAAACACTAACATCTTTTGAAAGAACACATCTCCTTGCAAGGGAAGAATCACAAGAACTTAATCCACTCTTGTGATTGTGTCGAGGGTCTTCTTATCTATACCCTTTCTACTACAATCGAGTCTCTAGGTTAGGTTAGNTTTTTCCCAAGTTTGGGTCTTGGCCTATAAATACCCCCCTGCCTCTTGTATTCCTCACCCCTTGCCATTATTCATTCTCTCTATACTCTTTCTCTCTTATCTCTCTAATTCTCTCTTGTGTTCTTAATTAAACACTAACATCTTTTGAAAGAACACATCTCCTTGCAAGGGAAGAATCACAAGAACTTAATCCACTCTTGTGATTGTGTCGAGGGTCTTCTTATCTATACCCTTTCTACTACAATCGAGTCTCTAGGTTAGGTTAGAGCTTGGTTGAACAAACTTATATTCATTCATTTAATTGTTTGTAAGGGAAGTCTTGTGTCTTGGTGACCAAGCCTAGATCATTGGGGATCTAGTTGGGGTTTGATACTTCCGGGTGGAAGTTTTGGTTGTGGTCTAGGTGACCAAGTGTAAGTCGAATCACGAGATTCTTTAGGGCGGTTTCCGAGGGCGGAATACCGTTGGAGTAACTCCTTCTATGTGAGCATCGATATTGGCGAATATCGGCGGAGTGAATTGTAACGGTTTGTAGTCCACCGAAAGGATTATACTAGTGAATAGTATCGTGTCGTGGATTCGCAACTGGACGTACGGATGGTATAAACCCCCCATCTTGAACCAGTATATATTGTGGTGTTCTTTACTAGTTTTATATACTTGTGATTGTGTTTGTGGTTGTTCCTACTTAGACCACTTGGTTGTCTTCGTGGCTTAAAGTTTTTAAACGTTCTAAAAGNTAACTCCTTCTATGTGAGCATCGATATTGGCGAATATCGGCGGAGTGAATTGTAACGGTTTGTAGTCCACCGAAAGGATTATACTAGTGAATAGTATCGTGTCGTGGATTCGCAACTGGACGTACGGATGGTATAAACCCCCCATCTTGAACCAGTATATATTGTGGTGTTCTTTACTAGTTTTATATACTTGTGATTGTGTTTGTGGTTGTTCCTACTTAGACCACTTGGTTGTCTTCGTGGCTTAAAGTTTTTAAACGTTCTAAAAGCCGAAGAAACCGTATCCCCTCCCCCCTCTACGGTTCTACAACATTATTTGTATTAACAGTAGTCTTGAAGTGGGTATAACTTAGACGGATTAGAAGATGGGTTGGGATAATATGCAACGGCCGTACTCCAAAACTCACTTAAGAGATTTCAGTAGAGCACGGATGGACATTTAGTGAAGGTTGTTTTAAGGGGACAGTTGTATAGAAACTTGACGGTGTACGAATATTCAAGAATATATTAATCTTGGACCCCACGCGAAGTTAAGCAAATGCGCCGCACCTACTTAGTTGATGCGCCGCATCGTGCCCTCAGACAGAAACTATAAATACCCCATGACACGTACGAATTTTGTGTGCAACAAAACCCTAAGGAGACGAATTCAGGCAAAAAGGCAACACAAGACACACTCTAAACAGATATTTTAGAGCAGTAAGAAGGTCCTGCTTCTGTTTAACTCATTAAGTAGTTTTGTTTTATTATAATAGTACTCTTTAATCCATCAGGATTGATGGGCTTTTGGCTACCATAATGCTCCCCTTAAAATTGTTTTCCCATCGATTAAAGTTTATTTGATGTTTATTTGGTTCTTGTTATATGTGCATTGATAAACTCTGTGTCTAGCTGTGTTTTGCTTGGGCTGCTATAACCCCTCCACGTTTACTTTTCTAGTGCAAATAAGTTAAGTAAAATAGACATAAGTAATCGTTAAGGATTTACTCGCCTATAATTAAGATCCAACGAGACAGATTAGATTACGACACTCATCATATAAAACTAACAATAAAACAAGTGACAAGCTACTTAACCATTCGTCAGGCCTCTTATCTGTATATGTTATTTATCTGTCTACGTGTTCGCCATTCGTTGTATTTGTTCTCATTAGTTTTATTTACTGTTTTTATTAATCTACACAAATCATGCTAGTCTCTCAGACTAAACCCCCTTGAGTTAGATTAGACTGTAAAACTAACTTAGTATATTAAAATACTCATTAGATTAACTAGATATTACGTTCTACTCTTAGTGATCGCCACTATACTTACCACTATCTACATATTGATCAGGTACACTGCTTGTTAGTGTGTGTGTTATAGGATAAGTCGGCTAAATATAAAGTAAAACTTAATAAGGCATAAAACACCCTATACTACAACGTGACACTACACCTATCAAGTTTTTGGCGCCGCTGCCGGGGAGTGAATTGTTAATATCTGTTTATCTATTAGTATTTTAACTAGGTTTTCTAACTTTTTAGTTTTTATATTTTTAGATTTTAACAACTAACTTTGTTTTGTATTAGTTTAATTGCATTCATTGTATAATTTTGCATATTTATTGTTTTCTTGTGTGTTTGTTTTTTTGTAATTTTTGTAATTTTTCGTTTTTCTTTATTTTTTGCATTAACTGTGTATTTTGCTGATACAAATGAAACGGCGCATCTGTTTTAATATATGTGGCGTAATGTGTTTTAATTTTATATACAGCACATTTAATAATTCGAATACGGCGCATCTATCCCCTAGATACGACGTATTCTATTTTTAATCAGAAATTTTTAAAACCCTAAACGTCATACGGCGCATCTGCTTTACAGATATGGTGTATTAATTATTTATTAAAAACAGTTTTCTAATTTATTAAATAGAAGCGGCGCATCGATTTTAATCGATATGGCGCATTTATATCTAAATCAAAAATCTTGTATTTTGAAACATAACGAAGATACGGCGTATTAGCTTTTGCTTATACAGCGCATTTAACTTTTATAAATATAATTTATTTTTGACAACCTTAAACATACGGCACATTTAATTTAATAAAGCGGTGTATAAATTTTCTGAATAAAAGTCTGATTTATTTTTAACGTAATTAGATACGGCGCATCATCTGCAGATATTCTCAGGATGCGGGGCATCGTCTGCAGATATCAGCAACTTTTATTTTTCTTATTCCGTTTTTGTTATTAGTTTTCTAATATTATACTTTATCAAACCTATCCTACTGATGCTTTTGTGTTGATTTCAGGAAGTGCATGACCAGGAGTTCAACTAAGAACTTAACCAAACCTTTCGACGATCCTGAACGAGCTTTTGTTGGGAATTCTGCTGAGTGTGAATTCCACTGATGGTTACTGCTGAAGGGAATCTGCTGAAGACCAGATTCTGCTGATGAAGTATTACTGCTGAAGACATAGTTCAGCATGTTTAGTTTCTGCGGACTTAGTAAAACCGCGTATTATGTAATGTAGTTAGGATATGCATGAGTTATATTAGGAAAAGATAATGCATGTTATTTAAAGTTTATAGAAGATACGTTTCTTGGAAAACGGTTTAGGTTAGGGTTCCTTGTCTATAAAAGGAACACAAGTTTATGTTTGATGTAACGAACGAGCTTACAAGTTTGCAATATATAATCCATGGAGGATTAAGCGTTCTTAGTATTTATTGTTTATGCTTGTATTTGTTTTCCGCAATAGAGTACAAGCTTTGGAGATTCTCTATTAGAGTGTTTGTGATTACATAGACACTGCTAACGATCAACGAGAGCTACAAGATCTATCAAGGGTATTAGTTTCAACAAGTGGTATCAGAGCCTCGGGAGAGTCTCTGTGATACTAAGAACATCAACTTTTTACACACTCCTCAACAACACAACCTTACATCATGCCTGGATCTGACACTGAGTCAGATACAACACACAATCAAAACACAGCATCCCTTCATCACCTCACTCTCACTAACAGCAATGCAAAATTCCCCTACCTTAAGAAAGAAGAGTATGAACTCTGGGCAATGCAGATGCAGAACTGGATTACCAACATTGATCATAATCTTTGGAAGGTGGTCCTTAAAGGTAACAGCCCAAAGAGGACTGGCACTGACGCAGATGGTAGAATTTACTATCTTGATCCTACATCTGCTGAAGAGGTTCTTGCTCTTCAGAGGGAAAATAAAGTGAGAACTATTCTTCTTCAAGCAATACCACCAGATCACTTGGGTGATTTTCACTTTATGAATGATGCAAAGGATCTTTGGATGGCAATTAAAGCTAGATTTGGTGGGAATGATGAGTCAAGAAGGATGAGGAAGTCAATGCTAAAGCAGCAGTTTCAAGAGTTTCAGATCACTGAGGAAGAAGGTATCCACAAGGGTTATGAAAAATTTCATAAGATTCTGAGCCAATTGAATCAGCTGAAGGCAAGGCCAGACAATGAAGATTGCAATGCTAAATTCTTAAGATCCTTGCCTCCGTCATGGCTTCAAGTAAGCATTGCACTCAAAGCTAAAGGTGGATTGGACATGATGAGTTTTGATGATTTGTACAACAAGCTCAAAACTCTTGAACCAGATGTCAAAAGTCCTATTCGTTCATCTACTCCCACTTACTCAGCTTTTGTTGGTTCCACCTCCAATATAATGCCTCCTAGTTCAAGTCCAATTTCATCTGCATCATCTTTATACACCCCAACCAAATCACATTCTTCTGGTAGTGTGTTGGAAGATGTACTTCACTCTTTTGTTGCTGATTGTGAATCTCAGCAGCAACTCTCCTATGAGGACTTTGAACAGGTGGATCCATTGGATATGGAAGAGATGAACTTGAAGTGGTAGGTGGCTATGCTCTCATTGAGCATCAAGAGATTTGAGAAAAAGGCTGGGAGGAAGTTTGGTTTCAATGGCAGGGATTCAGCTAGGTTTGATAGAAGGAAGATCAAGTGCTACACTTGTCGTCAAATGGGTCACTTCTCCAAAGAATGCAAGGACAGGAAATCTACTGATGAGGTCAGGTATTCTACCTATCAGCAGAAACAAGGGGAAGTTGATACTGCCAAAACTGGATATCCCACAGCCTTGATCACTTTGGATGATCATGTTGACTGAAAGGCTCATGAGAGAAGTGATGCTGATAGTGATCAGAGTGGACTGCTGGAAAGCTGTACTTCAGAGGATATTCATGATCAATTTGCTCTTATGGGCATTTCTCAGGTACATAACTGTGTGTTTGGTTGTAGTGTGAAATATAATGAACTTAAAGAAATGTATGATGAGTTAAAACCTAAATATAATGAGTGTTATAAAGACCTTGAATCATATAAACATGGTTTGAGGATCGTAGAAAAACAAAAGGTTTGGTTTCAGAAGAATCAAGTTGCTTATGAGGAGGAAACAAAAGGGTTAAAACAGGACTTAAAATGTGCTCAAGATGAGTTAATCTATACTAAAAAGGTGAAAGCTAAGTTAGAATCTGATAAACAAGATCTTCAAGAGAAGCTAGATACTGAAATAGCTACACATAAGAAGTGGTTAATATCAGGTGATAATTTAGCTAGAAGTTTGTATGGTTGTCAGACTGTAAATTCTACTATAGGATTAGGTTTTCAGAAATATGTAGGATTAGAAGCTAGGAATGACAGTAGAAAATCTACACCAGCAGGATTAGCAAACTATGTTAAAGAAGGCACCTTACATGTTGTCCATGGTCCCATTAGAGGTGAACATATGCCCATTGACCTATCTATCACAGTTGACTTTGATGGATCACACCATTTATATGGCAAAAAGTCAAGTGACTTATCTGACCCTGTTACTAATACTGCTGACTCTGTCTCTTGCAGTGACAAGTCTACTGACAAAGGGTCTACTGCCTATGAAAGTTATGATTCAAGTGATCAGTCAGACCTTCCCAAGCCTTCACCCAAGTCTCCAAACGAGCCTCTAGGAGTTGCTGCTGATGAATCCAATTCAAAGACAGTTTCTTCTAAAGACTTGTTATTTAATTCATTGCAAAACAATAATGTTAATTCTGTCAAAAACAATTCTGTTAATGTTTGTGGTTTGAATGCTTTCAATAGAACTCCTTTCAATGTTAATAAATCTTCTAGAAAGAAGAAATGTTTTGTGTGTGGAAGCAAATCTATTTTAATTAAGGATTGTAATTTTCATGAGCAAAGAATGGGTGACTGTGCTAAAAAACCTAGACCAATGTGGAAACGTGTTAATGACATACCAGCTTATGTTCCACAAGCAACTCAATCTAACAGCAGATACAATACTGCTGATAAATCAGCATCTGCTGATGCATCAGTTCCTGCTGACAGAACTTTTCCATCATATAGGAAAAGACATTTTGCAAGACCATTACCTAGACCTATTTCTCCTTATTATCATAATAGTTATTGGCCTAGTTATTATCAACCTATGTATATGGGTTGGGGGCACCATGGGATACTGTTGTTAAGCCCTCAGCAGGTTGTTCTTGGACTAACAGGGGATCTAATTATCAAAGAAGATCCAAGAACAATGGTGGATCTTATATGATCCACAAGGCAGGCTCAAGTCAGTAATGACTTGAGTCTCCAAAGTGTACTTATATTTTGTATATTTTTTTGTTGTTGTTGTAGGATCATCCCTTACTGAGTAAAGAAGTTGGCATAGTAGATAGTGGCTGTTCAAGGAGCATGTCAGGGAACAGAGAAAAGATGATTAATTTTGTACCCATAGAAGGTGGAGGTAATGTGACCTTTGGTGGAGGAAATGGTAGAATCACAGGGAAAGGAACTATCAGAACACCCAAGCTGGATATTGAAAATGTACTTTATATGAAGGAACTGCAGCACTTTAATTTGTTCTCAGTATCACAAATTTGTGATAAAAAGAACAAAGTTTTCTTCTCAGAGAATGAATGTCTTGTACTCAACAAAGACTTCAAACTTCCAGAAGATACACCAATTCTGCTGAGAGTTCCAAGAAGCAATAATTTGTACACATTCAACATGAATGAGGTACAACCTGACAGTGATCTAACATGTTTGGTGGCTAAAGCTTCCATGGATGAATCTACCAAATGGCACAGAAGAATGGCCCATGTGAATTTCAAGACGATCAACAAGCTTTCTAAACTTGGTCTTGTTCAAGGGCTTCCTTCCAAGGTCTTCACCAATGAACACAATTGTGTTGCCTGCAACAAAGGAAAACAACACAGAGCCTCTTACAAACCCACGTCCCTCCCATCTCTCATTTAATTTCTATGTTTTTATGTCTCCAAGATATTTCAACTTAGCACAAATACATTTTCCTTATACAAATACTTAGTCTACACTTCCCATTTTATCACAAACTAAAAAAAACACCACTCTATCCTCACTATTATTTTCAGTAGATCAAGGGCAGAAAAGGGTTCAAAAATATTTGGTCTTTGCTTATTTATAGCTTATCTGGGTGCTTATTTACTTGGTGCTTGGTAAGAGTGTTCATTGTTGGGTTTTTATAGCTAGTTCTTGAGTTACTTGTTCATCCTTTGCATAAATCTTCCACCAAACTTTGTAAGGAAACCATTTTTATCATCATTCCTGTAATTTTTACACATTTTGATATGTTTCATACATTTATGTTGTTGATTATATCTTGTACATGGCTTGAATCATTAGGAAAACATGTTTTGAACGCTATAAAATGGGACAGTTTTAGATCTGTTAACAAAACGAACTTGTGGAAAAATATCCGTGGGTCTCTGGACTTGAACAAAAATATGAGGTTGTAGATCTATGTCTTGTAGTCCGTTTTCCAGGTGGCTCATTCCGTAACTCCATTTGATGAATTAACTAAAAATGTTTTCGTGAAAGTTGTCCAGATTTGAATACCAGATTTTATTGATCAAAAGCTCTTAAAATTTGTACTATACCAACTATTGAGCTTCAAATGAAAGTTGTAGCTCACACTTTAAATTAAATGTGGCTTTTTGAACGGAATGAAACGGAGCTGTAGAACTTAAAATATCGCAATTTTCATGGGCCTGATTGTTGCTGAGTAAAAATCAGCTTGGGTACTTAAGTGTATTTCGGTAATTTCACGCTGGTTATGTAATTTTGGAACAGTGGGGCCAATAAATCTAATAAGTAGACTCAAATACCTTTCCGAGGATATAAAAACCAAGTCTTGACCATTTACGGATTAGGAGCAATGAATTTTTAAAGACGGATAACTTATTAAAAATCCAAACAGCACCTATTCGAGGGCTCATAAAAGTTTCATAACTTGTCAAAATTAGTCCATGTCGGTTGGTAAAACTTAAAAACACCATGTACAATGTTATAATCAATATGATAACTTTATATAAACTCGCTTACATATTTACGTTACCATTTTAAAACCTAAGACGCAACGTGTTATATATTTTTTTTTAGGTTGCTTGTAGGGGTTTTTCTCGGCTTTCTTGCCACTGTATTTGCACTCTTGTTATCATCTACTTATGGTGAGTATTCACGAACCCCCTTTTTCATACTATTTTAAATCGCTTTGGGGTGGATGCATGAACTATACTTAAACTATATTGTTTATATTTATACGAATTTGTATAACTTTTGTTTTACTATTTATGCTCGTAAGTAAATTTCTATTTTATAAATTTATCGAACTCTCGTTTCACTACTTATGCTTGTGAGTATTCACAATCCCCTTTTTACCGTTTGGGGTGGAATGCATGAATCATACTCGAACTAAATTAATTACTAATTTATGAACTCTTTTGACTTGAACTTTTGAACTTGAATCAAACTCTTGAATTTAATTACAAACTTATGACTTGTTTTGAACTTAATGAACCGTATGTGCTATGACCTAAAGTCTCGCCTTATTGGTGGAGCATGCAAAGTCTCCCATGTTCGGAGCGTTCTTAATTGTATATAATAGTTGTATGATGTACTGTTCGTACATTCGCATTGTTAGTCTCCTATTAGTAGGTAGTATGGATAGCGCTATTAAAGGTCGGCCAACCTCTCGTTCACTATATTACGGGATGCATATTATTTATTTTAGGGGATTTGCCTGGCATACATTATTATATACGTGGTGCTTATATTGTGAACTATTATGACCGTGTGTGCTTGACTACAAGACATACTACTTTACATGCAATGGGTTGTGAACACACAGGTTGCAAGTTTTGTATGGGCGGGATTTGCAACTGAGTGGATTTACAATGCCTTTGCCTTGTGAAATTTCTCAAATGGTTTCTCTTATTATATAAAACGTGTGTACTCACCAACTATTTTCATAGTTGACCCGTTTTCTCTCATGCATTTCAGGTGATCGTCAATAAGCTTTTCTTCAAGGTCTTTGCATAATGAAGTTTTCACATGTCACTATTGATCATTATGTACTAAAACGCTATCTTTTGGTAACCAAACTTTATATTTTAATTGCCGATGTCGGCTAAAACAATATTGTAATGATGTACTCTTTCCTTTAAATCTTAACTGATGGTATGTTCTATTATCTTATGCTTGTGTTCCTTTCCAGTTACACCTCGTGTTTCCGCTTTAGCAGGGTGTGACAATTGTCATTTAGTACCAAAACCAAGGATAAGAAGAACATTCCAACTAACTGAATCAAAAGCTTTCTCGATATCTACTTTGAAGATTAACATTTTCTTCTTCCTTTTTTTAAACCACTCAATGATCTCACTTATGATAAACGGACCATCAAGAATTTGATGACCCGAAATAAAAGCAGATTGCTCTTCACTAACAATCTTGTCAATCACTTTATAGATCCGGTTAGCAAGAATTTTAGCGATGATCTTGTAATGAATACCAATGAGCGAGATGGGACGGTAATCTTTAATAAATATAGGATTACTAATCTTAGAAATAAGCGTGAAAAATGAAGAATTAGCATCTTGAGGCATCGATCCTGAAACAAAGAACAAGTTAACAAACTCAAAAAATATTCATCTTAATGAGACCACAATCTCAAACAGCCGTCTTAATCTCATCTAACAAAACATTAATCTCCAAAGAGTTACCGTCAAGAGGACTAAGACCTGTAGAATGAAACAACGGAGAAAAAACCACTTGAGAATCATGAGCTTGGAATTTTTCTTTGAAAAAATTAAGGAAAGCTTCCTTAATGCGAATCGGGTTCGAAATCTAAACACCATCGAGCATAATACCAGTAATAGCTTGAGATCTTCTCTTGTGATTTATCAACCCATGAAAGAACTTGGAATTCTCGTCACCTTCAATGTCCCACTTGATATGAGCTTTTTGAATTAAATCAAAGGCTTCAAGATTGTCTAATTTATCAATATCTTGTAGGAGCTTAATACGTTTGTCACGATCAAGAGGGCTTGCAGTTTCGTCATCAATCCTTTTTTCAATATCTTTAAAATCTGTCAAAACTACCTGTTTTTAGTACACTCATTATTCTTGTCGTTTTCGTGCTATTGCTTGATGGGGTTTTAAGAGACTTCTCATGAGAACTGAGGATTTTGCCATCATTATTTGTTTCCAAAGTAGACCATGCAGACTTAATAACTTCATCAAATCCATCACGAAGTAACCACGAATTATAGAACTTGAATGGATTAGGACCCAAATCTGATTTCAAAACGTGAAGAAGAATAGGGGTGTGATCTGACAACATACGATCAAGAGCCGTGATATGGATATCATGAAGAACCTCCAAAATTTCTTTAGAAAAAAGAAAACGATGAAGCTTACTGAGTTTTTTTCCTGCTTTATTCATCCAAGTGAAATAACGATCTCCAATGGGAAGATCAATTAAACCTGAAGAATCAATAAAAGAATTAAAATGGTCAGCTTCGAGACGAGAAAATAAAGAACCAAACCTTTCATTTTCATGGCGGACAGTGTTCATATCACCAAATAGAATGAATTTCCCATGGTGGTGATGCATGAATTTTGCAATTCTATTCCAAAGAGAAAACTTAGCCGACGATTCTCGAGGACCATAAATGTTTATCATAAAACAATCACCTACTACGTTTTCCAATTCCCCTTCACAATTATATAGAAATCATCACACTAAATGGTATCTTTCACGAAAAAGTTAGGATCCAACATTGAAATTAAACCCCCTGATCTACTACAGGCCATACTACAAGAGTAATCAAAATTAAAATTCCTCCACATAGACTTAAGACGAAATAACTCAAGACGTGTCATTTTGGATTCTTAGACTCCAAGGAAGTGAACGTTATGTTTAAAACACATATCTTTGATCCAAACACGCTTACGCCTTTTCTTATTACCATAACTGTTGATAGAAAGGATATTCATTTATCCACTATGTGCACACCAATTCCATTTATCATTCGATTAAGGGATTTTTTACAGCTTCTAACATCGTAACCAAAAGTGTAAAACCGAAAGCTGAAATAAGCACCATGTTAGGAATTCAATTATTCATATTAAAGACTCGGTCACCCCGTGTATAGTTTAGCATTATGTAGCTCGTAGTATTTATCATTAGTTAGTAATAGTTTAGTAACATCGTGGAGGAAGGACGGGTTTTTACCCACTGTATACCCGATCCACAGCCCGAGTGAAGGGCGTTTTGTAATAACTATAAATACCCCTTCCCTAGCAAGGAAGGGGTTGGACCTTCTCATTCTTCTAAGCTAATATACTTACATTTTCTCTCAAGGTTCCATCTTTCTTTCTCACTCTAACATTTCTCTAGAATTTCTTATACTATTCGATCCATACAACTCAAGCAAAACGTGTTCTTGTCTTAGAGTAACCTACAATTGGTATCAAGAGCCATGGTTACATCCTAGGGAGTGGTTATTCTCGGATTTATCCTTGGGTGTTGTAGTTTTACCTTGGTTCGAATTGCATAGGAAGAAAATTCTTTTGTTCGAGTTCATTTGTGGTTTAGTTTGTGTTTTATTGTACTTCCAGGTGTGTAAGTGTTCTAGGTTCCTGTTTCTCTCTTGGGTAGGTTGTTTCATTCATAAATTTAAGTTTGGAAGTGATTCGTACTTGGTTTCCTGGTAGCGAGTTGCTTCTCGTTACTAATTTCCTCTTAGCGAGTTGTTGGATTAGTGTAGCGAGTTGGGTGGTTTGTTTAGCGACTTGGCACTAGCGAGTTGCCACTTTACTATTCTTGGATAAACAAACAAACCGCTGGAAAGCGACTTGTTTGTCTTTTGTGACAGCGAGTTGTCAGGTTTGTCCTTTTCTGCTTAGCGAGTTGACAATAGCGAGTTAGCAATTCAGCGAGTTGTCCTCAGCGAGTTGGCTTACATAAATTTCTAGCGAGTTAGTATTCCAGCTAGTTGGCACTTTGGCGAGTTGGCAGATTTAGAAAGTTGGTATTCTAGCGAGTTAGTGAATTCAGAGATTTGCCACTCTAGCGAGTCACTGTTTGGAGAATTATGCGAGTTGATTAATTGCAAATCCAACGAGTTGATCTGGTGTTATTCTAGAGGGTTGGTTAGTTGTGACTTGTGATTTTCTTCTTAGAGAGTTGCTCAAGTTCAAGGTAACTCTATCATTCAGTTTCTCTAGTTGACTTTAGTAAAATCCCGAGAAAGAATCGATTTCTCGGTTTAAGTCACGAGAGTTGTAAAATCCCATTCAAAGATCACACCATGACTACTACAGCTTCAACTGATGACATTCAAGCTGCCGGTTCCGATACCCGACCTCCTATGCTTGACAGGACTGATTATGAATCATGGTCTCAACGAATTCGACTTTATTGTCAAGGCAAGGAGAATGGTGTAAACATTCTGAGATCAATTGACGAAGGACCGTTTCAAATGGGTACCACAAGAGATGTTCTCTCCACTAGTAAAGATGGAACTATCACATACGGAATTGACAGACCACGTACCTACAATGATCTTAACGAAGCTGAAAAGAAACGCTATGATGCAGATATTCGAGCTTCCAACATTGTGATACAAGGGTTACCCAAGGATGTCTACAAGCTCATTAACTTCAGCACAGAAGCTAAAGCTGTTTGGGATAATGTCAAAATGTTGCTAGCTGGTTCAGAACTTACAAAAGAAGATTGTGAGTCTCAGTTGTATGATGAGTTTGAGCATTTCAAGATGAACCCTGGTGAAAACATCACAGATTACTATGTCAGATTCCATAAGCTTGTGAATGACATGAAGATGATCAGAATGACAATGCCTAACATCCAACTCAACTCAAAGTTTGTTAACAATATGTCACCAGAATGGGATCGATTTTTCACAGCGGTGAAGCTCAACAAAGGACTCTGAAACACCAACTATGAACAGCTCTATGCTTACTCGCAACAATAGGAGAAGCATGTTGTGTATGACCGTCAATTGAGAGAGAAGCTCAATCCAACAACAACGAATGATCCTCTTGCATTCATCTCCAGTGTTCAGACATTCAACCAACCCCTACTTGATCAAATCAGTCACCATCCTACACCAGCAACACAAAACCAGTCACCCGTTGTTCAGTCATCTGTGCAATCAACAACTGTCAAACATACTCAACCAGATTCAGGGTATTCTCACACTGATATGATGATTGACAATCTCTCCAACCAAGTGTCATTGCTTGTTCAACAATTCAGAGCAATACCTCAAGCCAACAACCAACTCAGAACCTCATCTAACCCTCGTAATATGGCTGTTGTGGAAGATGGACGTGTTGTGGTTCAAGGAAGGCAAAATGTCAACCAAAGGAATGGAGTCCGGGGGTATGCTCAGAATAGACTGGGGAATGCTAATCAGGGACATGGAAGACAACCCAAATGCTATAACTGTGGTGGGTTAGGTCATATTGCAAGGAACTGCACTCAACAGAAACGTCCTCAGAACTTCGACTACTTCAAGGATAAGATGTTACTGATGCAAGCACAGGATAATGGAGTGCCATTGGATGAGGAGCAGTTGTTGTTCCAAGCGGGAGATGAAGGGAACACATTTGATGCCGATGTGGATGATCAACCAGTTCAGGATTTAGCTCTCAACAATCCAAACATCTTCCAGGCAGAAGATTGTGATGCTTTTGATTTTGATGTTGATGATGAACCCACTGCACAAACCATCTTGTGGAAAACTAGAAGGGGGGTTGAATAGTTTACCGGTTTTTATTTGATTTTCTTTGAAAACTTTTGCGTGTAATTGATAATTAAACAAGTAAGCAATAGATAATATGCAAGAGTAAAAGTAAGAAACGATCAAACCACAACACGAGTGTTTATCGTGGCTCGGCTACAAGGACTCTTTTTCCTTGCCCTACTCCACGCCCCGAGTATCCAACTCGAGAGTTTCTTGCACTAGTCAACAAGCTCCTTTAACCGGCGGAGAAAACCTTACACGTCGCTTATACCTATTTCCGACACTAAGCTAGATGTCGAGTTCTTGTACAAAGGTACAACCACTCCTGGTAGTTCTTTTACAAGGGTACAACAACTCCCACCACACTACGTATTTTAAGGATTAAAATACTAACCGATCATTACAAATAGATACAATCAAATGGTGTATAAACTTTACAAGTTTACACAATGCTAAGCTAACAAGTCTTGCAATGTTGTGTTGAAGCTCGTTACTTTTTGAGTGAAGTTATGATCTTCTTGCTACAAAAGAAGCTCACAAATATGTAAATGAAACTGAGTTAGAGGAGAGAATGAATTTATATGAAATATGTTATGATTGTAAGTGATGAGAAAAACTCAAAGAGTGGGTTGCTATTTATACGCAAACTTCCAGACCAACCCACGGATACGGCGGAACCAATCCTTTGGCTCCGTCCGTTATACCTAAGGGTTCCGCCAGCATGTCTAACAGAATACTGCACAAAATATTTCACAATCTAACTCAATATTCTCAAGATCTCACAAAGTCAACTTTGAGATCTTTGAGTATGAATCTAAACAAAATAAAACATGTATCTTACAAAAATGTTTCCTTGAAAAGACTTGTGTGATGCAAGTGATGATGTAAACAAATTTACTATTCCATATTTAGAAATGTTTAAATAAGAAAGTAAACTTTGTAGAATGTATATATTAGTAGCTTACAAATGTTAATATGAAATGTTTAGTAAGTAAATGTTTTACTAAAAAGGTTTGATTACTAACTATTTAATTAGACGTACTAATCACAAAAACTTACTAATTATACTTGTATCATGAACTACAACTTAACATGTATGTACTCTAAAAGTATACTTGACCATTTTACAATTTGGAATCACTTTATGAAAACATGTAAATGTATTCAAGTGATATTTAACTTAAAAGACTTTTAATCTATATTTATTTGTTGCTAAAAATAAACTTTACCTTTTGTCGTTAACAAAACAAAGTAAAGATCGTAAAATATAAATAACGTTTTTAGGCGATATTTGTATTAACAATCTCCCCCTTTTTGTTGATGAAAAAATATAAATTTTATTTTTAAGCAAATGCATAATTATAGATTTTAAGTCTTTTAAAGAATTATAATTAACATAACTTTTAAATTATATTTTCATGATATGCAAATGAGATGAAAATAAAGTTGAGTTGGTTAAATATATTATCTCTCCCTTTTTGTTGAAACAAAAAGAAGAGTTACGTAGCGGAAATGATTCAAGCCATATACTCCCCCTTGGACAATACTCCCCCTAAAAGGAGTACCAAGTAAGGATACATGAATTTTGATCCTACAAAAAAAAAGTTAGTTTGTTGTAGATACAAGTGTATAAATAAGTAATCAACTCACAATAACATTCACCAAGTAAATAAGCAACCAACACAAATGAGAATAACCGACAAGACATAAAAGTAGAACTATTATATTCCAAGTAAAATTATAGTTTGACTAGAAAAGTCAAACATAAAGACTTGAAAAAGTCTAATAGTCATACAAAGGGAAATAACAAAAATGAAAACTACAACCATAAAAAGAAAATATTCCTAGGTGAGATTCTACCATTATTAGATTTCCTAATGACGCTCTAAGCTTGAGGTGGATGAGAGATGGCATTTAGATACTCCAAAATGTGGTTTAGGATAAACCTCATTTCATATGTTAGTTCACGGATATCCTTTTGACACCGTTCACTTATATGAGTGGTTTCTCACAATGTCCACAATCATGGCGAGGAAAGTTAGGTGGAAGCGGAATTTCATTTGTTGGTGGATCATTGATGGTTGATGGAGCAAATGTGGATGGTTGAGAGGTGTTTTGATTTCCTACAATGGATGAGTATAGTGCCGTTTGGAAATCCATGACATGGTTGAGATGAGAGTCAACCATATGCTTGAAAGCATGAAGATGGTTCAAGCGAGTATTGAGTTCCTCATGAGTGTTTGGAGAGTTTGCCCATATGGATGCTTCTATTTCCTCATAGGAAGGAAATAGCGAATCAAAGTGTTGGGAATGCCCTTGAGGTGGTTCTTGTTGTTGATCATGATGGTTAAGACTTGGTTCTCCATAAAGAGGTCCATGAATATCTTTGTGAATGGGGTGGAACAACAATGGTTGAGGTTGGGTATGAAGTTGATCTTGTGGAAAGATTGATGGTCTAGCATATCGGTAAGCCAAAAGCTCTACCAATGATGGTTGATGAGGTAAATGATCTAATGACTCATTTGGTTGAAACCTTGGTTGTTGTTGAGTTTCCATTTGAGCAATGGTGTCAAAGAGTGGCAATGGTGGTGGGTTTGATGATCTTGGTGGTAGGTCTTCTAAAGTTTCCAAGTAACGATGTGGTGATGTTGGTGGTGTTTGAAAAAGTTCCATTGGTGTCAATTTTGGTGATTGAGGTGATGGAGTTTTTGATGGTTGAGTTGGTGCCGAAGGTGGTGATGGATCACTTGGTGTTTTAGTTGGTGGAGAAGTAGTGATTGCATTGGCATTTCAAGGTTTTGGAGATGGTGTTGGAGTTGCAAGGTTGAGGAAATTTGTATCTTTGATGGGTGAGTAAATGTTGAGTGATGAGTCACTAGATGATGATGAGTTTACTTGGATGGTTTTGTTTAAGCAACATGGTTTTACACTTATCCTTGCAGTTTTCCTAATGGGTCTAGAGGATTCGGATGAGGTGTTGGATTTTGTCATTTCAAGAATTTGTTTAGCTATAATTATAAGATTAAGAGAAGTGAAGGTGATGGTGTGAATTGAAAGTGTGAAATGTAGGTCAATTTATAGGAAGAACATGATTTTGAAAGGTGTGTTTGGATTTGATGTTGTTCCATAGAAATTTGGAGGTTCCTAATCATTTGGAAGAGTTCCAAGAACTAGTCACATCATTAGAAGTCAATCCAATGGAGTTGGATGGAGTGAAATACCAAGATTTGCACTAAATGCTATGTGATCATGGAATATCTATGTGGTCAGAAGTTCCATGGATATGGAGGAACCAAAGAGATGGTTCCTTCCTTGTAACAGAAAGGTTCCTTGGGTTGGTTTAGCCAATTTTGAAATTTTGGCGGGAATGATGATCCTATTGTTGAAAGTGAGCTAAGAGGGCTCTAGAATTACTGATAAATACTAACAAACATGTAGGAGGAAAGTTTGGAACCTAAGGATCACTAGAAAAATTCAAAAAATTCAATGTTTAGACCTGGTCTGCAAGTTTCCCGGAACCAATCGATAACAAGGATGGAACCATATTTTTGGTTCCGCCTTGCCCGTGGGAAGATTTTGGCGGCACCAAATTTTTGAACGGACGGAACCAAACAAAGGGTTCCGCCGTTTCCGTGGAGCCTCAGAATCCATACAGAGGGATTTTTCCTACTAGTAGGCGATTTCCGATTTTCAAAATTTTTCTTAAAATTAAAGTAACTTTGCATATGTGATTGGAATATATTAAAAATGCAAGAAATAGCACTCTTACCGATAGAGTTCATGAGAGCGATCCTAACTTTCACTTTTAAAGCGAAAAATGGAAATTAGCATAGCACTAAAAAGTTATCCCCTGCAAATATTATTAGTGCACACGTAATCCATAGTCATAATATCATCCTACAAGTTCATAAAAACACGAAATAACATTGTTTCAACAACCAAATCGTTCAAATGCACCCTTGTGCCAAACACCCTCTAAAATACTCATTTCTTGCTCAACTTCTTGTTGAGCTTTATGAGGTAACGTCCAACGCATTTCCAAATCCCTTTTGATTGCTTGTACTCCACCGACTCATTTGGAATTGATGGAAGTTGTGAGAGGTACTCGAGTGTTGGAAGCCTAGAATTTGGTAAACCGTCGTCTTCACTCATGGAGGATGATGATGATGAGGAAGGAGGGTGAGGACGTTTTCCTTTGGCTTTGTAAACTNATGAGGTAACGTCCAACGCATTTCCAAATCCCTTTTGATTGCTTGTACTCCACCGACTCATTTGGAATTGATGGAAGTTGTGAGAGGTACTCGAGTGTTGGAAGCCTAGAATTTGGTAAACCGTCGTCTTCACTCATGGAGGATGATGATGATGAGGAAGGAGGGTGAGGACGTTTTCCTTTGGCTTTGTAAACTCTCTCATCACTCAATGGCACAAAGGTGTGTGGAATAAGAGGATAGTCTAGGCGAAGACCTCTAGGACTTGAACGGATGGGCTCACAAAACCTAAAGAGACGCGTGAGAAGCATCCCATATGGAAGAGCGGTGGTACCTTGGACCGAGATGTTTGCCATTCTTTTGGCAATGTAGTAAGCCAAGTTGAAGGTTTGGCGGGTGGACACACTATAGAGCATGTAAGAAAGGCAAGTGTTGATATGGTCCCTATTTCCTAAGGTGCTTATAACATTGGCTCTAATGATCTCTTCCCATTTCAAGAATTGTGGTCTTAACTCATTAAGCTCCATTCCAAAGGGGTCTTTAGCAACTTCCTCTCCCCCTCGAGTTCTCCTAGTATGAGAGGTCCTAACAAAAAGGTGGTCACGAAGGACGTCCTTGCTCACTAGAGGGGTGTCATATGGATGAATACAGTCATTGATGTTGTCAAGAGATGAAAGTGGCCATTTATCGGTGTAAAGACATGTACCCCTATTTGGAATACGTAGAATTTGAGCAAACTGGTGCAAGGGAATTTCATAATCATTATGATTGATTGAAAACTCTAAGGACATGTGACCATCATCATCCGTACTAAGGGTCACGGAGGCATAGAACTCAAGAATGAAGCAAGGGCAAATTGGTTCATCTATCTCTAAGAGGCAATCAAAGTTAATGAAGGAAAGTTCCTCACGAATGTTTGTTCCGGCTAAGAAGGTAGGGTCTATGGTTCTCCCCTCATGGACATAATGCTTCTCAAGGTTCTTAAAGATTTCTACTTGGTTTGAGGTGAGACCTTTAGTCTTATGGTGTTTGGGTAGGTATTTGGTGGTGTCTTTGTGGTCATAGAAGGTTGCGGGAGGCATGATGAACCTAGAAACACAATTTTCATATTTTAGTTTTAGTAAACAATGATTAAGAATTCTAAAAAAAATTCTAGTGTGTGCCAATGTGGAGGTGCGGTTATCTCGACTCATTTTGATGCTTAAAACATTTTTAAAATGCAAGTATTTGTTGTAAAACAAAGATAACCCAAACGCTCCTAATTCAATGTAGCTTCGTTTGAATGTACCCGAAACTACATATTAGTTATGTATTCCCTTTAGCATTCAAGAGACATTATGCAAGTGATGTTTTGAAAGTAACGTTTTGATTTTGTATTCACAATGCAAAAAATATTTTTCCTAAATGTGAGAAGTTTTTCCAACAATTTTGTCATGAGGTTTTTGATATATTGGGATAATGTTCTACAAGATGCAATTCCTAACTAATGGAAAACATAATTAGTTTTGTTTATAGCAAATATTCTACATGATTTCCTAAGTTGATGCATAACCCTAAGTTTTTGTTTTAGTGCATAAATAGAATTTCCTAGACATAGATCAGGAGAGTAATTGTGTTTAGAATACTTACAATGATGTTAGGAATGAAGAATGGCTGAATTGGAGCACTAATTTTCGAGTGTAGATGGGTGTGGAAGTGAATAGTAACTGTTTTTGGTGAGTGGTGTAGGATAAAGGGTTGTTTGGTTTTAATATCAAAAAAATTATGTGCAGGCGTCCCACGGAATGGCCGGAACCAAATAGAGGGTTCCGCCCTTTGTTATCGTTGGTTCCGCCAGACCTGCAGGTGTATAAAATAGAAATATTTGTTTTGAATTTCTACGATTTAATCCAACGTTTAAGTTTATGAAGTAGGTTCCATGAGTCCTAGTCCTAGTCTAAGAAGATTAAATGGTTCACGGTTAAAGGGTTTTGTGAGAATATCGGCTATGTTGTCTTCGGAGGATACTTTCTCAATAGAGATGTTTCCTTTTTGAACGTTATCACGAAGGAAATGATGACGGATTTCTATATATTTGGTACGAGCATGTTGGACTGGATTTTTACTAAGGTCGATGGCTCCTTTGTTGTCGCAAAGGATAGATATGTCTTTAATTACAATTCCATTGTCCACGAGCGCTTGCTTCATCCAAAGAGCTTGTTGACATGCTTTTTCGGCCGATACGTTTTCAGCTTCAGTTGTTGAGATTGCGAGGGCCGTTTGCTTCTTGGAGAACCATGAGGTGAGACAATGTCCAACAAAAGTACAAATACCATTTGTACTTTTTCTATCAACATAGTCACCGGCATGATCCGAGTCGGCATACACTATGGTTTCAACACCCGTTCCTTTGGGATACCATAATCCTAGATGTGTAGTGCCTTTAATGTACCTAAAAATTCTTTTTACGGCTTCAAGATGGATTGTTTTGGGATCTTCTTGAAAACGAGCACATAGGCAAACACTAAACATAATGTCGGGTCTACTAGCCGTGAGATAGAGTAGACTACCAATCATACCCCTATATTTAGTGTTATGTACGGATTCACTTTCCTCATCCTTTGTGAGTTTGGTTTCTGAGGACATAGGCGTTTTGATAGGTTTAGAATCTTCTAGACCAAATTTCTTAAGCATGTCTTTTATGTATTTAGATTGGTTAAAAAATATCCCGTCTTCTAATTGTTTAATTTGAAGTCCTAGGAAAAAGTTAAGTTCTCCCATCATACTCATCTCAAACTCATCATGCATGATTTTAGAGAAATCGTCACATAGATCTTGACAAGTTGATCCGAATATAATGTCGTCAACATATATTTGAACTATAATAATGTATAATTCCTTTTTCTTAGTGAAGAGAGTGTTATCAAGTAAGCCCATGGTGTACTTATGGTCAACTAGGGAGGTCGTAAGTCGATCATACCATGCTTTTGGAGCTTGTTTAAGACCGTATAAAGCCTTTTTAAGTTTGTAAACGTGATTAGGTTTTTCAAAGTTGGTAAAGCCCGGTGGTTGAGCAACATAAACTTCTTCATTAATAAAACCATTTAAGAATGCATTTTTGACATCAATTTGAAAAAGTTTAAAATCATGTGCACATGCATATGCAAGTAAAATTCTAATTGACTTGAGCCTAGCAACCGGAGCAAAAGTTTCATTATAGTCAATGCCTTCTTGTTGATTATAACCTTGTGCTACTAGCCCAGCTTTTTTTCTAGACACAACTCCGTTTTCATCCATTTTATTTCAAAAGACCCATTTTGTTCCAATTATCGTTTGATTCTATGGTTGAGGAACTAGTGTCCAAACATCATTTCTAATAAATTGATTTAGTTCTTCTTGCATAGCTATTACCGAAGATTCAACTTTTATAGCTTCGTTTATATTTTTAGGTTCAATGGTTGATATAAAACAAAATAGTTACTTTCATTTTGAGCTTTTGATCTTAATGTTCTTTCGTTAAGCTTACCGATGACACTATCTAATGGATGACTTTTAGATTCTTTAATGTTAACTATTTCTTTATTTAATAGTTCATCTTCCTTGTCATTTTCTAAATCATTTAGATTTTCAACAACTTGACTTTCAACTAAGTCATCATCTACCAAAGGTGATGTCTTAGAGGGAGGTGGACTTTCGTCGAATGTTTCGTTCAACGATTCCTCGACTCTTAGTGTTTCTTTATTTAGAACAATATAGGCTTTGCTATTTTGAGAATATCCAAGGAATACACCTTCATAAGACTTTGGGTCAAATTTAGTGAGATAATCCTTGGTGTTTAGTATAAAGCATTTACTCCTAAATACTTTAAAGTATCCTAATGTTGGCTTTTTGCCTCTATATAATTCATATGGAGTTTTATCTAAAAATGGTCTAACTAGGACTCGGTTTTAGATATAAGTTGATGTGTCAACGGCATTACACCAAAACTTTTGTGGAATATTTTGTTCGTTAAGCATTGTTCTACTCATCTCTTGAAGTGTCCGATTTTTACGTTCTACTACACCGTTAGATTGAGGAGTACGAGGAGCCGAAAAGTTATGTGTTATGCCATTTTTATCACAAAATTCACCAAATTGTATTTCATTATCAAATTCCCGACCGTGATCCGTTCTAATTGATATAATGCAATTTCCTAATTGGTTTTGAATTTTCTTACTAAGAATTTCAAATTGTTTGAATGCTTCATTTTTACTTTTCAAAAATTTTGTCCATGTATACCGTGATTAATCATCTACTATAACCAAAGTGTAGAAGTTACCTCCATAACTTTGTATAGCGGATGGACCGAACAAATCCATATGCAAAAGTTCTAGACACCTAGATGTGGATACCATATTTTTAGCCTTATGGCTACTATGAACTTGTTTACCAATTTTGCAAGCATCACAAAAGTGTTGGTCGTATTTCAACTTGGGTAGGTTTCTAACTAATTCCTTAGAAGATAGGGATTGAATAAGTCTCATATTAGCATGACCTAAGCGTCTATGCCAAAGAGTTGAGGATTCATCTAATGAGGTAAGACAAAGTTTATCTCTAGATGTTTTATCAATTTTCATGATGTATACATTGTTCTTAAGAACCCCTTTAGCTATTGTTATACCATCTTTAAGTATTTTACTTTCGTTTTCACTAAAGAGGACGTTATACTTTTTGCGGCAAAGTTGACTAATACTAAGAAGATTAAAACCTAAGTTGTCAACGTGAGCAACATCATCAATAGATACAGAGTCATGAG
This sequence comes from Artemisia annua, assembly GCA_014162995.1. Classification (NCBI taxonomy): domain Eukaryota; kingdom Viridiplantae; phylum Streptophyta; class Magnoliopsida; order Asterales; family Asteraceae; genus Artemisia; species Artemisia annua. The sequence continues at coordinate 133,247 of LBNU01009454.1, forward strand.
AGATAGTACCTTTTCCAATGATTTTACTTTTAAGCTTGCTACCAAAAGTTACGTTACCTCCATCATAAACTTGATATGTTGAGAAAAGACTTTTGTTTCCCGTCATGTGTCTTGAGCAACCGCTATCTTTGATCCATTCGTCCGGTTCCAAACACACTTTTAAGCAAACCTATTTTTGTAACAAGCACTCAAACATTTGGTCCCCAATATCTCATGGGTCCATTTTGGTTAAACATGCCATTACCTTGATTTATGTAAGGAAATGGTGGATATGGGTTCCAAGACATGTAATTTGGAACTTGATGTTGTCTAGGTATGTTTTGACCCCAACCATTTTGAAAATAGGGTTGTGTGTTGTAGTTGCATTTTGGAAAGGGGCATTTGGATATAGGTGTTTTAGGTCTTGTTTGAGTAGTTCTAGTTTTAAATTCATTTTTAGCAAGTCCTACTCCTATTTTAATGGTTGGTTTAAGTTTAGTTTCTGTTGAACTAGTGCTTGACTTCTTTGTAACTTTAACAAATTCATTACGATTAGTTACTGAAGTTTTCTGTTCTGCTGCAGTTCCCACGGAACCAATGGGTCCAACGGATGGAACCAAATCGTTGGTTCCGTCAGTTCCGTGGGAGAAAGCTGGTGTTTTTTCTTTTTCTTGTTATTTTTCGTCTTGTTTCTTTAAACTACTTATTGACCCTGATTTCATAAATCCTAGCCCCGTCTTGTCAAAGGGTGATTTTTAGAGTTTCATTATTTCATCCGCACAACAAATACTTTTATCAAACTTCTTAAACTTTGAGTTTTGTTTAATAAGATTATCTTGTGTGATTTTATGCTTCTCAATTTCAAGTTTGAACTCTTGACATGATTTGCATGTCGTGTCAATATTTTTACTCGTTTCTAAATGTTTAGCTTTTTGTTTTAATTCATAAACTTCGTTTTCTAAAAATTCCTTTTTAGTGTTCAAAAATTTGTTTTTGTTTATGATTTTTAAACTTAACTCACAAAGTTTGTTGTATTGTTGTTGCAAAGTGTCATCATCAATAGAAGAGAAAGATGAATCGGAATGTACCTCATTTGATTCTTGAGCCATAAGAGCTACCTCGTCATTTTTTGGCTCTTCATTATCATTCTCACTATCACTCCAAGCACCACTTACAAAAGCACTTTGAGTTTTGCTTTTGGGTGGTTTTGGACATTCTCCTATTAAATGACTTGTATCTCCGCATCTAAAACACTTTCTTTCATTCTTGACTTTCTTGTCATCACGACCTTTTCGTGAAGATTTCTTTTCATCTCTAGGCTGCCTTACATACTTTCCTCGTCTTTGAAAGAACTTCTTGAAGTCTCTAACCGCCATGGCATATTCTTCATCTTCACTATCCGAACTTGATTCCTCATCATCACTTGATTCTACTCTAGCTTTCAAATCAATGGACTTAACCTTTTCTTTCTTGCCTTTAACTATCTCCGAATCTTTTTCCATTACCATTTCATGAACTTTGAGGTTTCCAATTAGCTCGTCAAGTGACATGCTTGAAAGATTCTTAGATTCTTCAATAGCCGTTACTTTTGCTCTCCACTTTGGATGGAGTGCTCTAAGGAATTTCCTGACAAAATTCTTGCTACAAAAAGATTCATCAAGTGCTTTAAGTGAAATAATAATAGTGTTAAATCTAGCAAATGCACTATCAATAGTCTCATCTTCGGGAATAGAAAATTGTTCATATTGTTGGACAAGGAGATCAATTTTATTGTCCTTGACTTGTGAGTTTCCTTGATGAGTAATTATTAAAGATTGTCAAATTTCTTTAGCGGTTTTGCACATAAAAACTCTTTCATACTCTTTCTTTGGTAAAGCATTATAAAGCATCATTTTAGCTTCATTATTTTTAGCGATTAGTTTCTTTTGATCATCACTATGTTTAGTAAGTGAACTATCCTCATCCCGACCACTTCCAATATCCTTAAAAGTAGCCTTGTGATCACCCTCAATAATAATATACCATAGATCTATGTCCTTTGATTTTACGTAAGTTTCAAAACATTTTTTCCAATATATGAAACCATTTGGTTCAAATAGTTGTGGTCTTTACATAGATTGCCCTTCTTTAAAGTTTTCAAAATCCATGGATCGTTCCAAGTTTTAAGATACAATATATTTTAAAATCTTGAGAAACGTATCTCTTGATGCCAATTGTGGAAAACTAGAAGGGGGTTGAATAGTTTACCGGTTTTTATTTGATTTTCTTTGAAAACTTTTGTGTGTAATTGATAATTAAACAAGTAAGCAATAGATAATATGCAAGAGTAAAAGTAAGAAACGATCAAACCACAACACGAGTGTTTATCGTGGTTCGGCTACAATGACTCTTTTTCCTTGCCCTACTCCACGCCCCGAGTATCCAACTCGAGAGTTTCTTGCACTAGTCAACAAGCTCCTTTAACCGGTGGAAAAAACCTTACACGTCGCTTATACCTATTTCCGACACTAAGCTAGATGTCAAGTTCTTATACAAAGGTACAACCACTCCCGGTAGTTCTTTTACAAGGGTACAAACAACTCCCACCACACTATGTATTTTAAGGACTAAAATACTAACCGATCACTACAAATAGATACAATCAAATGGTGTATAAACTTTACAAGTTTACACAATGCTAAGCTAACAAGTATGCAATGTTGTGTTGAAGCTCGTTACTTTTTGAGTGAAGTTATGATCTTCTTGCCACAAAAGAAGCTCACAAATATGTAAATGAAACTGATTAGAGGAGAGAATGAATGTATATGAAATATGTTATGATTGTAAGTGATGAGAAAAACTTAAAGAGTGGGTTGCTATTTATAGGCAAACTTCCAGATCAACCCATGGTTACGGCGGAACCAATCCTTTGGTTCCGTCCGTTATACCCGAGGGTTCCGCCAGCATGTCTGACAGAATCCTGCACAAAATATTTCACAATCTAACTCAATACTCTCAAGATCTCACAAAGTCAACTTTGAGATCTTTGAGTATGAATCTAAACAAAATAAAACATGTCTCTTACACAAATGTTTCCTTGAAAAGACTTGTGTGAAGCAAGTGATGATGTAAACAAATTTACTATTCCATATTTAGAAATGTTTAAATAAGAAAGTAAATTTTGTAGAATGTATATATTAGTAGCTTACAAATGTTAATATGAAATGTTTAGTAAGTAAATGTTTTACTAAAAAGGTTTGATTACTAACTGTTTAATTCGACATACTAATCACAAGAACTTACTAATTATACTTGTATCACATTTTTAACATATGAAGTACAACTTAACATGTATGTACTCTAAAAGTACACTTGACCATTTTACAATTTGGAATCACTTTATCAAAACATGTAAATGTAGTTCAAGTGATATTTAACTTAAAAGACTTTTAATCTATATTTATTTGTTGCTAAAAATAAACTTAACCTTTTGTCGTTAACAAAACAAAGTAAAGATCGTAAAATATAAATAACGTTTTTTAGGCGATATTTGTATTAACACATCTTCATGGCCAATCTGTCATCTGTAGTCTCATCACCACAACAACCTGGTCCCTCCAACTCATCCATCATATCTGAGGTACTAAAGTTGTATGATATATACAAAAGGAGTGATGAACCGAAGATTCTTAATTAAATACATCAGACTAATGTTGCCATGCCAGATGATGTTAAATTGGAAAGCAGCAATGTTACCTCAATTGAGCAACATGTGGATCACAACAAAGAATCTGATGTATCTAGCAGAGCATCTTCAGTTGTATGTGATGATAATGTGATGCATGAACAAAGGATTCATGACAAAGTACAACAAACGAACGTTGTGGAATCAAATACTGCTGATATGGAAAATAGCAATGTTATCCCATATGAACAATATGTAAGACACAACATCGAGTCTGTTGTAACAAGTGATGAATCCTCTGTCGATAATAATGTGTGTGAATTGGATGAAGACACTACTGTTGTGCCAGATGATACCTTGACCACTAGGATTAATATTCTTAAAGATCAGGTGACTATTTATCAAAAACGTGCAAAATTTGAGCTAACCGAACGTGAACAAAAAATGGATTGGCAGATGTGTACATATATAACTGAAAGTAACTTAAAGGAAGAAGCATTAAGAATGGAAATAAAATCTTTACAAAATAAAATTGATCAAACTATTAAACAAAAACAGGAGATTCAAAATAGTGTAATTGCACTAAAACTTGATTTTCAGAATAAAGAAGCTAAACTCTTAAGTGATTTCTCCAATCTTAAGACATTAAAGAACAAGCTTGAAAATTAATTGTACACACAAGGCCAAACCATTCAAACTGCTCAAATGATACAAAAGCATATTAAACTGCAGGATGATCATAGTGATAAAGATTTAGGGGTGCCTAAAACTAATTTCCTTAGGAGCGTTAGTGCCACTCAACCTGCTTTATACGATGCAAATGTTACGCTTAAACCTGATCATGCCCCCCTGATGTGCCGTCTAATGAGGAGATTGATGAGATAGAAACTGTTAATAGAGAGAGATTAGATGCTAAAATGAAGGATCCAAAGTGCATTAAAAACGTGTCAATATCAAGCCTCATAATTACTATGAACAGAATCGATTGACTATTTTTGCACCACAAACTAAGTTAACACCAGAGCAGATATTTTGGCCCTTAGACGTTGAGAAAAGAAAAGCTGAAGAACTTAAGGCCAAAACCCCTCTAAAGTGCGCTCCCCAACGGTGTATCCTCCCAATACACTGATGCACCTAGTTCAGTTAGCTCTTCCCACACAATGTAAAACTCTTATTAGCATATACGTTCTTTGTCAAATGTTTTCTGATTTTGATAAAACATGTAAAAAGAGAATTACACCAATGGGAATTACTGAGGGTGAAAGGGGATTTGAACTAACGAAAGAATGTTACTTAACTGAAGTCATGCCATTTTTTCAACTTGTCAAAGAACACTTTGAGGGCATGCAAAAATCCCTTGAAACAGAAGTAACAGAGATGAAAAAGGTTCTCAAAAATATGGAAAATGAGGGAAAACAAATTGCAATAGATCTTCAATATAGTGAAATTGCGAGGAAAAATGCTTTTATCATGAATGACAATCTGATTGCTCAATGTATTGCACAAGATGTATTTTATACTGCTACTGATTCTTCATTAACTGCTTGTCAATTTCATGAAAATGTCTGTTGCATTAAATGTTTTCTAGAACCATGTTGTTGAGCTTGGGGGGGAGAATTTAAAACTGCATAAAAAATTCTAAACGATGATCATGATAACATGGTCAGGCATTTTTCGAAACTAGAAGTTGATAATCTTAATTTGCAATTAAAATATCAACATTTAGAAGAAAGGATTAAAATCACAAATGCCAAGACATCCTCGGATGCTCCTGAATTTGATGCACATTTTGAATTAGCCAAATGGTATGAGAAAATTCAAGCTCACACTAACACGATTCAAAAAATGAGTGCTTAAATTGCCCAACTAAAGTCAAATATGAGTGATGTGATTGATTCCCATAAACCACAGTCTGCAGATTCTCAGAATGTTCAATTTCAAAACATCATCAACAAACTTAAACATGAAAATGAGCATTTTCAAGCTGAAAATTCAAAAGTTAAACAACATTACAAAGAGTTATATGATTCAATCATGACCACACGTGACAGAACCAATGAAAAAATAACTTCTTTATTAAATGAAATTGAGAATCTAAAGACCAAGGTGAAAGGGAAAATGTTGGTTTCTGCATGTGATAATGTTGTTTCAAAGGTCTGTGAATGTAAAAAGTATGCATGTGATGCCGTGAATATCCCGCTTCCCCTCAGGAATAATGAGTTAGTCCATAGTGATTACGTTAGACACCTTAAGGATTGCCTTGACATGCTTTGGGAAACCATTGAAGAGAATAGAATGGTGAGACCAGTTGATAACACCATTATTGGTGCATGTTACCTCACCAATCGTTAACAAGAACTCTTAGAATATGCCATTGGTACATGTCCTAAGACCATCAACATGCGAGATAGATTTACTGTATCTTCCTCTAAGATTAAGAAAAAGCATGTTACCTTTGATATACCATTGACAACATCTGAACGTAACACATCACTTACTAGAAAACAAACAGCCGTGCAACAAACTAATGTTCCAATCATTAATTCTACAGGAGTAAACATTGACACTAAAGCTAGCGGGTCAAATCCTAGTTGCAATACAAGGAATGATAGGACTTCGCCAGCTAAGAGTGATCAAGGGAAGAAAGTAGAAGACCACCATAGGAACAATAAAATTGTCTTTAATGAAACGAATCGTGTTGATTCTAGTATTAGCTATAAGCGTACTATAATTAATTCGAATTCTGATGCTACTTGTAAGACATGTAATAACTGTTTAATTTCTGGTAATCATGATGCTTGTGTTATGACTTATTTGAAGTCTTCCAATTTATCCCCTGTTAAAAGTACTATGGAACATAACCTGGAAAAACGTGTTTGGAAAGCCACAGGAAAGTTATTCACCACTGTAGGATATCAATGGAGACCCACTGAACGAAAGTTCACTTTAGGATGTCAGTGCCCCTTAACTAAAATGACCAATCTTAAGCTTGCAAATGTTAAGGTATGGAAGGCAACTGGTAGAACATTCCCTCTAGTGACACAATGCCTTGATAATAGGTCCATTGCACCCATTAGTAAAGATGTGCCTAAAGATACCATTGAACATTCAATTTCTGTCTCTCCTGAATATGTTTTTGCTAACCAATTGGACCCCAGTTGTACTTGGGGATCCACATTTTTCAGTTATCCATATTTGTCTGGTTTCAAATGCAGGTCGTACAAATCCTCCTTTGGTATTTGGACTCAGGCTGCTCAAAACATATGACTGGGGATCGCTCACGGCTCAGAAATTTCGTGAAAAAGTTTATTAGGACTGTTAGATTCGGGAATGATCATTTTGGTGCTATTATGGGGTATGGTGACTATGTGTTTGGTGACAGCGTGATTTCTAGAGTATACTATGTGGAAGGGCTTGGGCACAATCTCTTTTCCGTTGGTCA